>JAOXJP010272680.1:0-34498 GCA_025762735.1 Platanus orientalis
TATATATATATATATATATATATATATATATATATATAGATAGATAGATAGCTGTCAACCCTCTTCTGGTAGTTGTTACTAGTCTTTTGACTCGACTAGTACTATCGAATGACTTGAGCTATCGGGCCAGATTAATGACAGCAACTTGCATGACTATTGATAGGAACTTAAGTTCTATCAAGTACAAAAATAAATAAAAGATATAATGTAAAACTCACTTTAAGGGTGAAGGATCTCCACTAAGAGTTAATCATCTATTTTTAATTAATGGATTTTATTCTTTGATTGAAAATAACTTGTAGGCTTACTAGTATATAGAATTCTTAACAATTAAAATGAAAATATCAAGAAAGGAAAAAACAACCTATAGTAGTCTATAAATCATTCTAAATAGAAATAGAGATAACATAAAAGTAAAGAGGTGAACGAGCATGAACGAATGAATCATTCCTAAATAGAATTAACAGAAAAGGAAGCCTATCATTCCTCCATTCATATTATCAACCTTGTCTTCAAGGTTGACCAACAAGTAATAGTATCCCTAGTCTTCATATTCATCTAATACAAAACCAATCTTATTGGGTGGTTCTTTTATCGGTTCAATAAGAAATAATTGTTTTTATTTGTAATAGTGATCTTTTTGTTATTTCTCATCACAATGTCAATAAAATTCACCTGCCGGTTTTTCATTAAGTTTCCCTTGTGTAAGCCATATGATGGGTAGATTTTGGCTTATTACATTACCATTTGATGACCCTATCTTAGTTGTCTTGCTTACTCGAGTGACCATTTCGTCTTGCAATTGAGCAAAAGAGATAGCCGCCAGCATGGTGCAATGAATGTATATCTTAACTTCTCGTCTAATGTTAGGGTGAAGTTCTGCTACAAACATCCTGACCAATTGAGGCTTCAATCGATCTCGATCCTGATTGGATAGTTGTTTAAAATGGCCCTGATATTCTAACACAATAGTTATTTGATGTGTTTTTGCTAATTTGTTATACACATCTTTATACCCCGAATGACTAAGCCGCACTATTAATGCTTCACGAATTCCCTTAAAGTTGGTACTCCATGTGAACTTGCCTTAAACCAATCATACTACTGAATAAAATTACCTTCAAGGTTTATTGAGGCAATGGCGATCCTATGGTCTTCCATAGTTTGATGGAACCGAAAATATCATTATGCTCGGGACACCCAACCAACTGGATCTATTCCATCCCATCGTGGAAACTCTATTGTTATATGAGGAAAGTTTTGATCTCTATTATAATATCCTTTGCCTCTCCGATTATCTCCTTCATTGATATGAAAATTTCATAAAGTTGTGGTATTTTGTTTGTATCAATCCCTAGGGATGTTGGTAGATCTCGATGTAGGGTTAGGTCTATCATCAGTGATGATCGACTTTGATGTATGCTGCTTTTGCAAAAGAAACTGCCCGAACATGGTTTTTAAGGAACCGATTTTTGCATCCATCGCCTCCATGTTTTCATCCATCTTTGCAACCGTTGGTTCTATCTTTGTATCCACCCTTGCTTCTAAGGTTTGGTTATTTGTTGTTGTTGTGCTCTGTTTTCCCAAAGCCATAAAATAGTTTTTGAAATCAGTCAGGTCACGCCTTTTCTTTTGAAATTGTGTGAGTGACATTGACCACGAACACTGCTCTGATACCAAGATGATAAGAACATAAGTTCTATCAAGCACAATGTCATGCCCCGAGACCTATACCAGTTGGACTATGAATTCCGGTATGTGATATTAATCCATTTTTATTCTTAATCTAATACCTTTCAATTTTACATATTAAATTTTTGCCTTTTCATTTGCATACATATGCAGTGGAATTAAACATCTAAACATAATAATTCCATTTGCATTAATCTAACATTTCAATCCCATTAACATATGGTCTGGCATGATAAACAAAATTCATAATCCATAATCTAACATCTAACATAAATCAACTAGTAATTAAAATATCAAAATAACGGAAATTCAAACTAATGTATTACATCTCATGAAATAAACTGAAATAAAACTATCTCACAATAAAATCTAAACTAATACTAAATTGAAATAAATGTCTCCAAAACTAGGTCTGAAATAAATAACGGAATAACCTGAATCTCAAATGTCTAAAACATCAATAAAGTGTCAAATCTGTTATCTCTAGGTCTCAATTTGGATCATCTAATCTGTTGTATTCTCATCATTTGAAAATGTTATAAATTTGGGATAAACTTGACATCTTAATAAAGAAACACATAAACTATACAGGAATATGGGTTAAGACAAGCACAAATATTTACAAAATTGAAAATAGGTATACAAAACTAATATTTACATGTATTCTAAACAACATACTGAATAATATAGATCTAAAACATTCTTTCTAAAAACAAAGCTATTATAATTTATAAAACTGAAAACAATAAATCAACATAAAAAAATAATTGTAACTAATTCAAAACAGAACAGAATAGATAAGAACTGATACATATAATAGAACTGAAACAGAATATTTAAGTCTTGTATCAAGGACTTTACATATAACAATTCACACCATTTAATCCTTAGTGAGAAGGGTCAGAATAGTTCGCACCATTTAATTCCTAGTAAGAAGGGTCAAATCACATCATTTAATCCCTAGTAAAAAGGGCTAGATCACACCATTTCTCTGATGAGAGGAGACTACTATCAAACCCTCAGTAATGAAGGATCCATATAAACAATTCTCACCATATTTTAGAGTGGCTTTATTATAAAAAATATCATTCTTATACGATTTTCTTTAAAACATTATGATCTTATCACATATTTCTTTACTAAAATCGAATTCAGAACAATCATAAACAAATATGTTTGACCCTCTTAAGCACATAACTAGAGAGTTACTTTTTAAAAAGATGAGAACACTATTATCAGAACAAAACTATGTAATATAAATTTTAAAACATAAAACAAATCCTTGTTGTAATCACTATCTTTTTCCAAAACAATTGAAATCATATTTTTTATAACAAAAAAACATTATTCATATAAGAATCTAATAAAAAATAAGTAAAATAAGTAGTTTTACTTTTAAAACACAAATCAAATAATATCAGAATCTAGAGGAATACGAAGCTTTACATATAGGTATACTTGCAAAATAGAGTTTCATGTAAAAATAAGAACTCTTAACAACCTAAATCCAAAGTAAAATATTCATGATTCCTTATAGAACAGAGAACAAATCATTCTAAGAACATAACATGTTAAAAAACAAAGTATAGATTATCTGTTTACTTACAAAACGAAATCCCTCATTGCAAAACAATATTTCTAAGAACCTAACTAAATCAAGAATCAAGTAAAACATGCATGGTTCTTTGCAAAACAAGATTCAAAGTATTGTAAGATTCTACGAACATTAAAAACGAAGCATAATTTATATGTTCACTTGTTGATTCGAAATAAAAAATCGTTCTTAAATTTCAAGTTTTTCACAAAAATCTCAAACATTCTTCAAGATATTAGCCTTCTTCATTGAAATAATCCCTTCAACAAGAAAACCCCTTTTTCTCACTCTCAAAATACTTTGTTGCACCATTTTTTTAACCCTAAATGACCATAGAGACCTTATATAGGCCTTAGAGGCCAAGTTCTAACGGATTCTAGCCATATCGACACTTTCCTAAACCAATTAGGAAACTTTAAATTGCTATCGAATCGATTAAAAAAAGTGTGGTTCGGTCTAGGACATTTTGAAAATTTCTGGACTAGTCTATAAAAGTGTGGCTTAATCCAGACTTTCTAGTTTGTCAGTCTATGGAAAAACCTCTATAACTTTCTCTTGGAAACTTGAAATTGATCATCAGTTGTTGAGTTAGAAAGTAGACTCCTAGATCTTTCCAATAGTATATACTAAAGTCTAGTTTGCAAGGAATTAAAATAGATTTGCCTTAAAAACTACCCAATTCTTCTAACTCAAACTATATCAATCATCATAGACACCTTATAGAAAAATTGTTGTAACTTCTTCTAGGAAACTCCAATTCACTCACCGTTTGATGTATTGAATTAGAAAATAGACTCATAGATTTTTCCAATGATGTATGGTTTATAGGATGATCCTATGGGACTGATACATGTTTTCCTATGAAGTTACCTTAATTTTGCTATCTAGGACAACTTCAGTATTTGTTAATTCCATGACTTCTTTTTACCTTCGTTTCCTTTATATGTTTAATTCAACTTTCTCATTCACTTATGTGTGTCAAAATATGACTAATAAACTTCAAATACAAAATTAACTATATTCAAAATAACTAATCATCGGTTATGCATCTATGGTCCTACTAAGTGCATGAAACATGTGCGGGGTGTTACACGCTCCCCGCCTTATTAAAAAATTAATCATTGAATTCGGCGTATCTAATTTTAGAAGAGGTGTGGATGCTTCATCTCCATTCTAATCAATTCACTAAACTTGACCTACTTTAGGTTCCATGTGTCCTTTCCTTTAGTTAATTAGTATCTAAGCTAGATAATCTCATCAAACGTTTCAAAATTTCTACATTTTCAACTCAAGTTGATACGAAATAGTTTGCCAACTCCTTGAATCGACTTGGTGACTTGGTCGAGTTGACTCAACTTCTACGGTGTAGGAATCGAGTTAGGTAGGTTACCCCCTTATATACCAGACTTAGCTGAGTCATGAGGGTGACTCAGCTGACTCCTATAACTCGGGTTGAATCTTAACTATATATATATTTTAAAGCATATGCAATATAAAATATTATCACCTAATAAAAACTCTAATTACATAATTTAGGTTAAAGTATTTTAAAGAAATAACTTACTTAAGTGACTGCAACTCTTCCTTTTCAAAATCTGTTAATGTCGTTTGGTTTCTTTATGCTAGTGTTTACTATTCAGGTATTGCATTACCCTCCTATATATAACCTGCAGGTTTTTATAACTAATTTTTTTCCTTGATATTTTGTAGTTTTAATTGTTACTTGAGTTATTGTTAATTATAATTCTAAATTTCTACTAGATTTGCATATCTTTATTTATAGATTTAAATTATCACATTAAGTTTTATGTTTTTCTTCTTGCTTGTATATGTTAAATTGTTAAATGAAATTATAATTGATTTAATTAGCATTGGATAATATCTCTAGAATTGTATTGAGTTTTCACATAGAATAATCTTTTGTCTTGACTCATGACAATTTTGTAAGATCATAATAGAAAATACTCATATTTATTATAGAAATTAACAATACTTGATCCAAAACACTATCTATAATTTTTAAATATTTTTTATATTTTATAAAAATAAAAATGAAAAGTGACATACTCCCTGAGTTGACTTCAGTGACTCCCGAGTAGACTCCACTCCTGAACAAACTAAGTCGAGTAAAAAATCTGAGTCGGCAAACTTTGCCAATTACTACATCCTATAAACAAACACCAACGAGATCACATTCCTCATAATCGAATACAAGTACATGTGAGATAACTCCTCTCAATGAATGAATACAATGTGTGTGAGATAAAACACCTCCAAACACACACATGTGGGACAACACCTCCCAATGAATGTGGGATCACCTCTCCAAACATACACATGTAGGGCAACACCTCCCAATAAATGAATGCAATGTATATGGGATAGTCCATCCGAACACACGCATGAGGGACAACAACTCTCAATGAATGAATGCAATGTGTGTGAGATAGCTTATTTGAGCACACACATATGGGACAATACCTCCTAATGAATGAATGTAATGCATGTGGAATAACCCCTCCGAACACACGCATGTGGGAAAATGTCTCCCTAAAAGTCTCTCAATGAACTCTATTCTCGAAAAATACTATAGTTTGATCAAGTCTTCTCTTAACATTTTCTAGTATTTTATCCAATCCAAGTAGAGACTATATGCTAACTCCGCATCAATGCCACTTCTCAAGTGGAGTGACCGTCCAACAATACATAAAAAGATATTATGCCTCCCCTAATTACATTGCGTATACAGATAATACATCTTTATATGACAATGCAAAACTTAAAACCAAATAGTATACTTATGTCAGATATGAAGGTACAAAGTTACCTTTTTTCCACTCCAATTGCTTACATCTTCGTTCTTGTCATCTCATAAATTTGGCCTTGACATGCAAGCCTACCATTGACAATCCCCATCGAACGTTATTGTTGTTTCCCCTAGGGTTGTGGCAACTATACGTGTAACTGTTGACGTGATTGTTGCTATTAATGCAACTGACATTGTTGTTGTCGCTTTAAAGGGCGCTCTTGAGCAATGGGTCTTACTTCTTTATAGTAGAAGCATGCTCCCATGTCCTGTGAACACTGTGGTGCATTATGTCTCCTCCTACATTTTGAGCAAATCATGGCTTTCCTTTCCCCAACAACCTATTTCTTGTGCACTCCAACACCATTATTCCTCACTTTAGTGGATTGTCCTTGGGTGGGTTGCTTCTTCCTCTGGTCCTTAATCTGTTGGACTTCTTTGCACTCTCATTCTACCATCATGGTAGTGTCTACAACCTTAAGAAAATTCCTCAGCCTCACTGTTTCCATCTTTATCGTAATACTAGGACATAACCCTTTCTAAAATTTCTTGGTCTTCCTTTCCCCATTCTCCAAAATATGGGAAGGAAACCTCATCAACTCCCTAAATTTGGCATTGTATTGCAAGAATGTTCGGCTCCCTTAGATCAAGCTCGTAAATTATACTTCCTTTACCTCCCTTACTATCTCGGAAAGTCTGTTCAAACACATCCCAAGTAAGTGACTTGCCTTTCTCTGTGGGCAACGTGGCTTATGTGGTTCTCCACCAATGTTCAGCTTCCTCCTTCAGCATAGAGGTCACGAAGGAAGCTTTCTATGCCTCGATGCAACCTACTACATCAAATATCTTCTTAAGTTGTATTAGCCATGCTTTTTCTACCATCAGATCTAGAGTCCCCAAAAATTTGGATGGCCTCATCCTTTGGAACTGCTCAAATGCATAATTTTCATATTCTACATGTCTATCTCTTGCAATCATATGCCTTTCCATAACCTCAACAAGGTTCCTTACAACCCTAAGTGCCCCTTCGGGGTCTTCCTATTCAGTTTGAGCATTCAAAGGGGTAGATCTATAAGGAAACATTTCCTAAAATCATAAGAAAACTTTATGTTATACCTCTTAACATTATCACATCATCCTCAAATATGTTAGACTTATCAAAATCATATCATGCTGTGATAAGTTCTAACATGTCTCTGAAATCCCATTTCTAATGTTTCATCCTATGTCTTTCTAGTTCTAACTGTCTCTAGAATTCATTTTAATGTTTCAGCCTATAGCTTTAGGTTTTAGAAAAGTCATAGTTGTCTACAAAATCATACAACTAAAGCTTTAATATAAACTCTATTGCACCTAGAAACTTGTAATAGTTGGGCTATGAATTCTGGTGCATGGCATTTATCCATTTCATTCTTAATCTGATACATTTCAATTTTGTATATGAATTTTTTACCCTTTCATTCACATATATATGTAGTGAAATTAAACATCTAAATATAATCATTCCATTCGCATAAGTCTAACATTCCAATCCAGTCTAACATCTAACATAAATCAACTAGTAATTAAAATATCCAAATAACTGAAATTCAAACTAATATATTACATCCCATGAAATAAACTGAAATAAAATTGTCTCACAATAAAATCTAAATTAATAATGAACTGAAATAAATGTCTCCAAAACTAAGTCTGAAATAACTGAATAACAAAAATCTCAAATGTCTGAAACATCAATAGTGTCCAATTTACTATCTCTAGGTCTCAATCTGGATCATTTAATCTGTTGTTTCTTCATAATATGAAAATGAATCAATTTGATGTAACTTTAACAAGTTCAATAAGGAAACATATAAACTATATAGGAATATGGGTCAAGACAAGTATAAATATTTTCAAAACTAAAAATAAATATACAAAACTAATATATGTATATATTCTAAACAATATGCTGAATAATACATATCTAAAACATTCTTTCTAGAAACAAAGCTGATACAATTTATAAAATTGAAAACAGTAAACAAAGATTGAATTAAATACTTGTAACTAATTCAAAACAAAATGGAATAGATAAGGAATGAAATATATAACAAAACTGAAATAGAAAATATAAATCTTGTATTAAGACCTTTACATAACAATTCATACTATTTAATCACTCGTAAAAAATGCCAGATCACACCATTGCTCCGATAAGAGGAGACTACTATCTAACCCCCAGTAGTGAGGGATCCATATAAATAGTTCGCACCATATATCTAATAAGGTGAGTTCCATCAATCATTCCCCTTGATGGACAATGTGGTTTTATTATAGAAAAATATCATTTTTATACGGTTTCCTTCAAAACATTACAATTTTATCAAATATTTCTTAACTAAAATTGGATTCAGAACAATCATAAACAAAGTTATTTAACTCTCTTAAGCACATAATTAGAGAGTTACTTTTAAAAAAGATGAGAACATTGTTTATCAAAACAAAACAATGTAATATAACTTTTAAAACATAAAACAATTCTTTATAAATAACATTATTTTTCCAAAACCATTGAAATCATACTTCTTATAACAAAAAAAAAAACATTATTCATATAAGAATCTAATAGAAAGTAAGTAAAATCAGTAGTTTTACTTTCAAAATATAAATCAAATAATCTTAGAATCTAGAGGAATTGAAAACGAAGCTTTACATATAGGTATACTTGCAGAACATAGTTTCATGTAAAAATAAGAACTCTAACAACCCAAATCCGAAGTAAAACATTCATGATTTCTTATAAAACAGAGAACAAATCATTATAAGAATTTAATATGTTAAAAAACAAAGCATAGATTACTTGTTTACTTAAAAACAATATCCCTCTTTGCAAAACAATATTTCTAAGAACCTAAATAGATCAAGAATCAAGTAAAACATATATGCTTCTTTGCAAAATGATATTCAAAGTATTCTAAGAATATAGAAACATTAAAAACGAAGCATTATTTATATGCTCACTTGTTAATTTGAAATCGAAAATCGTTCTTAAATTTCAAATTCTTCATCAAGTCTTGAAAATCCTTCAAGATCCTAGCCTTATCTATGGAGCAATCCCTTCAACAAGAAAACCCCATTTTCTCACTCCCAAAATCTTTTGTTGTACCATTTTCTTATTCGTAGACTATAACGCCCCCGAACTTGGACTTGGATATGGGATCCATAAGTGCCATAGATTTGGATCGTTACCTTCACAATATGATAACCAATAGCCCAATCACAGGATGATATTCTAGAATCCAATAGTCCACTAGTCAGAGATCCATAATTCATATTTCTTTAAGCCCATTTAATTTTCATAATCAAAGTTCAATAATTTATGGAAGCATAAATCAATTTTCAATATATCACATGTCAATGATCACAATTCAATAGTTACAACTTAATAGCCATAATTCGATAATTGATAAGTCGCAGCGGAATTGAAACTAACATAACTTCAAAACATATCAAAATATCGAAAATCTAAACATCCACATGGGTACTAAGTGCTATAAAATAAATGGATGCCTTTTCACCTAGCTAGAATTCAAAGGGAATATACAATCCTCTAAATAAACCTTCCCCCAAAATGGGGTCCAAAAGTAAAGTCACTAACAGAGTATTGAAAATAAAGGAGGGCTGAAGATGTCATGGCAAGCCTCTACGAGGAAGGCCTCCAAGCACAATCAGTCTGGAAAACAAACAGTTGGGCTAGTCTCAACCTGTAAATAATCTAATTGATTATATACAATATGAAGCAAAACATAAATCTAAGTACTAGTATGTCTAAATGTCAATATAGAACTAAACAAAGGTCAAAGTAATAAGCATAATCATGCTAGTGCAAACTGGACAATAATCAAATACCAAACTAAAGTCAAAGATCCAATGCAAAATTCTAAGTTCGAATAAAGAATTCAAACTTTACAATTCAGATTTCAATGCTAAATACTAAATAAGAATTCGGTATCTAAATAAATAATTAAATATAGAGATCAAAGCTCATAAGTTCAATAACATATATTAGTTTTAAAAGATCCAATGCTCAATGATTTGGAGTATTCAGAAATTCAATGGTTCACAAGGTCCGAAGTTCACATGGTTCAAAGTGTTCGAAGTTCAATATTCAGAGTATTCAGAGTTCAAAAATTCAAAGTGTTTAGAGTTCAATGTTCAAAGTGTTCAGAGTTCACATGGTTCAATATTCCAAGGGTCCAAAGTTCAATATCCAAAGGTCCAATATTCAATATTTGAAGGTTCAATATAAAGTATTCATATGGATAGGTTTCAGATCTTGTGCCAAACATCAAGAGTAGCGTCAATATCCTTGTTTCAACCCCAAGGGTAGGGTCTTAATCTTCTTTTTAATCCCCAAAAGTAGGGTCAATATTTATGAACCAAAGAGCATGTTTGAAGTACTTTCTCACACTTAGCCTTGTGAGTAGACCCAAAGAATTAATGATACACTTAGCATAGTGTCGAGGCTCATATAGTCGATAGTTACACTTAGCCCTGTGATTGGACCCAAAGTGGGTCAAAGGTTTGGAATCCAATAGGGTTCACATTAATAAGTTCAAAGGTTCACAAAATTTCAATAATCAGTATATTTCTATGATGTATAAAACAAATATAGGCATAGCATTGTCATGATTCCATCATTTCAAAGGTATATGATTCACATAGATTTGATGTTAGTACATGATTCGATATTCATAAGATCGTAGTCACAATAATTTAAAAAGAATTCACATAATCAATGATTTACATAGTTCATATAATCACATAACGTAGAGTTCAATGGACTCAAAGAGTTTAATACAATTCCATAGAAATTCAGAAATTCAAATGATCTACCAATGAGTTTAATTATAGAGATCAACCAAATATCACTTCTAGTATTCCAAACAAAGGGCACTACAAAATTTCATATCAATTTGATTATTAATAGTATAGATTTTGAAGGATTCACAATTTCACACAAATTTTCAAAGATTCACATAGGGAAAATTCAGATTTCGCATGGTCTAAAGGATTCAATGAAAGAAAACAGTTCACACAATGTTTAAGAACAATAGTCTTTCACAAACTAGGTGTAGATCTAAATATCAAACAAGATTCAATGGTCTAAAGTATAGATCTTCAGATTTTTTAGAGATTCCAATAAGAAATGGGTCATACCAAGCATAAGAAGCATGAAAACTTACTAAGCAAACTAAAATCCATAGATTTAGCATGGTTCAATGGGTTGAATTCAAGGATTTCCAATAATCTCCAGGGATTTCATGGATAACATCATAAATTTGAATTTCACAAGGGGAAAACACATCACACCATCTATAGTAAGTAAGATTACTTACCAAAGCTCAAATCCAAAACCTCTAAGCAAGAAACCTTCACTTTAACCTCTACTAACACCTTGCTCCAACTGAGAAAGAATTCCCACATTTCACTCCTAAGGCTCTCAATCTCTCTAACTCTTTCTCTCTTTGTTCTGATGAGCCTAAATGAAGTATTAGAGGAGTTTTAACTTTTACAAGATGAGATCCCACATGTGTGGAGGTCCAATGGTTGAAAATCATGTCACAAAGTGAAATTTTTTGAAATTTCTAGAATTTTAGCTTTTCGGGTCGTGACCCATGTGTAATCCGTCAGGCTATAACCGATTAGGAGATTGGTGATCGGTTATGCCGTAATCGATTACGAGATTGGTGACCAGTTATGTTGTAACTGATTACTAGATTTGTGATCGGTTATAAGTGTTAAAAAATGAATTGTCAATCCCATGATCCAAACAAATGAATTGTAATGTACTTTGTCAAAAGCAAGAAGACAATGAATGACTAAAGACCCACAGACCCGAGACAATGACAAGTCAAAGGAAGTGAGGAACAAAACCAAGAATTAAGAAGACCCTTTATAAGGATATCAAAGACAAGTCAAAGGAAAAAAACTCAAGTGATTGTCATGATAAGGACAGTCTCAGGACATGCCCACACCATGCAAAATATATCAAAACTATAAAAATCACCATGAGTGAAGAGTGAGGTTATAGAATGAACCTTAGGACACCTGTTGTTGGTTCTAAAACATTTGGGAGAAGAACCAACTCAAAAATTTTGATGACAAGAAAATTCAGGTAAAATGTCCCCTGATCGATCAAAAGATTGGTGATCGATTACCAATCTCATGATTGATCATGAATAGGACTTCAATCACGAATGTGTGATCGATCACGCCTGTGAATCTCAGAAAAATCTTTCTTATTTTAAAGATTTCAATTCGAGAATTTCCACCACTTGTTCGTTAGAAAAAGTTCTAATCCTGCGAACTAAGACTGGACTTAGCTGTATAAAAAGGTAAGAATACCCTAGGTTGAAGAGAGACATCTACCCAAAAAGAAAAATATTGTTTGAAAAGTGCGGCTAGTCTAAGAGCCAAAAAGCCTAGATTTCTACTATATAAAAGACCTTGTACTACTAAAAATCATTGCATGTGATCTCCTCACTTACTTCCTACATTGAATATCTAAAGGAGAGACAACCTTGGTTATCCATTGAGAGGAAACCGATGATTTACAAGACATCAGTGAGCAATCTTTGTTGTACTCAAATTTGTGGAAGAAAAGACACATCAACTCATTGTAGGAGCACCCACAACTGGTATATTTTGCAAAATCAACCTTACGAGGTAATATTGCATTCATCTTATTTGATTACTATTTAAGTCCCTTCTGCCAGAGACACCAGAAGGTGCATTACACTCTTCGGAGACAGAGAGTGTAGGTTAGTGCTTGCATGGTAAGTAGAAAGGTTTTTGTGTGAATTTTTACCTAGATTGTCTGTATTTCAAACTAAATAAAATTACGAAAAGCTCAGGTTGAGCTTTAGGAGTGGACATAGGCTGTAGTAATGAACCACTATAAATATTGTGTCTTGTGGTTGATTGTGATATCTTTACACTGTATTTCTTGTGATCATCATACCTATGAATACGTTAGTGTGTTAATTACATTAATTAAACTGTACTCGGAAGGATAAATTAATTGATCAATCCTATAAACGCTAATTGTTAATCTTAATAACAAGAAAAGTAAAGTAGGGTAAAAAAAATTGACAAAGATTAAGAAAATTGCAATTAATCCTATTCACCCCCTCTAGGATAGAATTTCAATTGGTATCAGAGCAAGGTTGCTCTTGTAAGGCTTAACAATCCGATTCAAAGATCTTACTAACTTAGAGGAATTCTAAAAGGATCAACATGGAAGAGTCATACTCTACTACAAAACCATAATTTTTTGATGGGTTAAATTATCCGTATTGAAAAATACGAATGAGCACATTCCTCCAATCCATGGATTTATTTGTATGGATGGCTATCCAAACTAAGTGGACAAAACCCACTACCCCCCGAAGGGGAATGGATAGAAGGACAATGTAAGGCACAACCTGCAAACTATAAGGCATTGAATGTCTTTTTATGTGCTGTAAGTCCTATTGAATTTACGTACATTTGTAACCTCACTGCGGCTAAGGACGCATGAGAATTTCTAGAAGTAATCCATAAGGGAACAAGTGTAGTAAAGAAATCTAAACTACAAATGCTCACCTCAAGGTTCAAAGAACTTATAATGAAAGAAGATGAACAATATATCGGATTTTATACTAAGTTACAAGACATTATGAACGGCAAAGCTGGACTAGGGAAACCTATAGAACCAGAGGATGTAGTAAGAAAAATTCTTAGATCACTTCCTGAAAGGTTTAGAACCAAAGTAACTGCTATAGAGGAAAGTAAAGACATAGATACCATAGTGATAGAAGAACTAGTGGGATCTCTTCAAACCTTTGAAATGACCTTTAAGAAAAATACCAAAAATAAAGGTATTGCTCTTAAAGTTGAAGAGTAGTCTCACTCTAAAAATGAATCCGATAAGGAATTTGCCAAAGTAGTTAGGAATTTTAGAATTTTTTTTAGAAGAGACTTTAATGACTACAAGAGTATGTTGTCTAAGAAGTCTAACCCAATTCCTAGAAAGAAGGAAACCAATAGTGATGAACCTATTTGCTATGAGTGCAAGAGCCGGGGTCATTATGCCAAAGAATGTGGTAACAAAAAAAAAAAAATCCAAAATGATAGAAAAGCTAGGAAGATGAACTACTTTTATTAAGTAGAAAATGAAAACCTTAAACACAAGAAGAAGATGTCCAAATTAGCTCAATCCAAAACCAAAAGGAATTCGGTGAAAAATGATAACCTCAAATGTTTTGTCATTCATATGGCATTAAGAGCCGGGAACACCTTAAGATGGTATCTTGACAGTGGATGTTCCAAACATATGACTGGGGACAAGTTATTATTCACTCCTCTTACTGATGTACAAGATGAAAGAGTCACATTCGGTGAAACTCTACAAGAATTGTGGGAAAAGACACCGTGCAGGTTCTAGGAATTCCAAAATTGAATGACGTCTTGCATGTAGGACTCAAGAAAAATTTGATTAGCATTAGTCAATTTATGGTGTCTATTTTGCAAAAGATAAATGTGAAATAAAGGGTAGGGAAGGAAGAAAGACCTTTGTCATTGGGTTGAGAACAGGTGATAACTATTATAGCATTTAACCAACCAAAGATAAGTTTGAAACATGCCTTATCTCTTAATCAGAAGAGACAACTCTTTAACATCAAAGGATGGGTTATCTACATTTTAAGGATCTTGCTAGACTAAGCAGGAAAAGCCTAGTTAGAGACCTAACTAGTCTTAACAAGGTTGACAACTTCATTTGCAAGGGTTGTCAAATGGAAAAATAATCCAAAACCTCCCACAAGAAGCTAACTCAAATAGGGACTTCAAGACCCTTAGAGTTACTTCATATGGACCTATCTGAACCAACTAGGATAGAGAGTCTAGGAGGAGAAAAATATTTTTTCATGGTTGTGAATGACTTCTCAAGGTTTACATGGGTAGCCTTCCTAAAAAAGAAGTTAGAAGCTTTTGATGAATTCATTTTCATGTGTAAGAAAATGCAAACTGAGAAAGAGCTTACTATCAAAATGATCAGAAGTGATCATGGAGGTGAATTTGAGAACCATAAGTTCTCAAAGTGGTGTGATGAAATGAGAATCAAGCATGAATTCTTAGCTCCTAAAACATCCTAGAAAAATAGTGTGGTAGAGAGGAAAAATTGGACATTACATGATATGGCTAATGTTATGCTAGCAAACAAGATTTTAGCTAAAATATTTTGGATTGAAGCAATCAATATTGCGTGCTATGTGTCTAACCAAGTATTTCTACGACTAGGCACCACCAAAGCACCATACAAAATATAGAATAGCAAAAAGCCAAGTGTAAAATATTTTAGGGTGTTTGGAAGTACTTGTTATGTCCTAAGAGATAGAGAAAACTTAAGAAAATTCGATCTTAAAAGTGATGAAGCAATTTTCCTAGGATATTCTACAAGGAGCAAAGCCTTTAGAGTTTTCAACAAAAGGACACTCACTATTGAAGAGTCCATAAATGTGCTCAGTGGTGATCACATTAAGAATAGCATTGAAAAGGAAGGTATATTACCATATGAAGGAGAGATAGTTACCTTCGATCTTGAATCCGAGAAAGAAGAAGAGGAAATAGAAATCACTCCCAAGAACTCGAGATTAACTAATGGCTTATCACTTTCAGACATCATTGGTGATCCATAGCAAGGAGTAAAGGTCAAAAAACAAATAAAAAATATTCTCAGTCATCTCTACTTTAAATCCAAAATAGAACCAAAGAAAATAAAAGAGGCTCTAGAGGATCCGGATTGGATCAATGCAATGTAAGAGGAACTAAATCAGTTCAAGAGAAATGATGTGTGGTACCTCATGGAAAGACCAAGTGACAAGAATTTCATTAGTACAAAATGATTTTCAAAAACAAACTTGATGAGCATGGCAATATCACTAGGAACAAGGCTACATTAGTTGCCAAGGGGTATGCACAAACTGAGGGCATTGATTTTGAGGAGACATTTGCCCCTGCGGCCATCCATTGCATGCTATCTAAAGTTCAAACTCTATCAAATGTATGTTAAGAGCACTTTTTTAAATGAAATACTTCAAGAATAAGTGTTTGTAGAATAACCTAAGGGATTTGAGGATCCCCAACTGCCCAACTATGTCTACAGACTCGAGAAGGCACTTTATGGTCTTAAACAAGCTCCTAGAGCCTAATGTGAAAGACTCACAAAATTCATTCTTAATAACCACTTTGATAGGAGGAGTATTTATAAGACACTTTTTATCAAATGAAAAAAGGGCAACATACTCATAGTGTAGATTTATGTGGATGACATCATTTTTTGTTCAACCTATGAGGAAATGACACACGGTTTTGCTCAAACAATGAAGTCAGAATTTGAGATGAGTATGGAAGGAGAACTAAGTTCTTCCTAAGGTTGTATGTCAAGCAAACTCCTCAAGGCATTTTCCTAGGCTAAACTAAGTTTGCCAAGGATCTTGTCTCTAAGTTTGGATTACAAGAGTTCAAATCTACTGAAACTCCAATCAACACTAGTGACAAGATCACTAGGGATTTAGGGGGAGCAGAGGTTGACTCCACCTACTATAGGAGCATTATAGGTAGCTTGCTCTATCTTATTTCAAGTCGACCTGACATTGCATTTAGTGTGGGTGCATGTGCTATATATCAAGCAACACCAAAAAAGTTGCACCTTAAAGCGGCCAAGAGGATTATCCGATATATCCATGGGACATCAGATTTTGGCCTTTGGTACCCATATGATACCACACTTGAGATTGTAGGGTATTCAGATGTGAACTGGGCTAGTGATGTAGAGGGCCATTAAAGCACTAGTGGATGGTGTTTTTATATTGGAAATAATCTTGTCTCTTGGCACAGCAAGAAATAAAACTCTATTTCATTGTCAACTGCAAAAGCTGAATACATTGCAATTGGGAGTGCATGTACTCAACTTCTTTGGATGAAGCAAATGCTTAAAGACTATGGAATTGCACAAGGCACTATGAGCCTGTTGGTGGACAATCAGAGTGCAATTGACATCTCTAAAAACCTAGTTCCACACTCAAGAACCAAGCACATTGATATCCGACACCATTTCATCAGGAAATTAGTGGAAGATAAGACTATGTTGCTGTCCTACATAAAAACTGAGGATCAACTTGCTGATATATGCACTTTATAAGGTAATCAAATACCTCCAAAGTGCTATTGATATATGCACTTTATAAGGTAATCAAAAAATGGGAAAAAGATGGGGCATATAAGGTGCCTACTGAGGCAAACAACAGAGGAGGAGAAGATCTGTGAAGGAGTAGGGAAAGTGATCCCTGATTGTTCATGAGATTGGTGATTTATCAGGCATGATCAATCATGAAAAATACGTGATCAATCAGGGCCGCAAATTTAATGGCTCTGGGATTCATGAGAGTCAGTTTCAAAAGGATATAAAACCCCCCAAAAATCGTTCATTCCTCATTTTCTAAGAAACCTAAAATCCCCTCTTCTCTTAGAAACCCTAACCCTAGCCTCCATTCATCATTCCCTTGTCGATTCGTCACCATGCCTCGTTGCAAGATGGTTGGGAAGAAGAATGCTTCCAAGGATGCTTCTGTCTCCAAGCATGGTGGTTCCAAGGAAAGGAACTTGCTAGTTCTTAAGGACCACCATCCAAGAAATTAAAGCCGCAAAAAGGTGGTTCATACTCACCTTTTAGGAATGAGTTGAATTAGGCTCGCTATGAAACCACCTTTTCTATAAAGGGGTTTAGTGATCGAGAGGACCGTGGCTCTTAATGCCCTCCGAACCATCCAACTCTATGAGCATATCAATGCTCGTGGGTGGCTGCCGCTATTTTCAGTCAAGGGACCCATCCACCATGAAGCCATTCGAGTCTTCTACTTGAATATCTTCAACGATATTTTTTTGGTATATTCTTTTTATTCCTCCATCTATAAGATCGAGATTGAGATCAATCCCGACTTTATCGTGACCCTTTTGGGGATTTCGAGGATCCTAGATACAATCCTGTTCCCTCCTCTACAAATGTCCAAAGAGGATAAGGCAGTGATGACAATGCGTCTATGCGGGAGGACCATCAGATGGACCACCAAGCTTGACAAGAATCACTACAAGCTGGTCATGCAGTTCCTATTTCGTGTTTTCACCTACATCCTTCCTACTACACATCGAAGTGGCCTCACCTTCAATATGGCCTACCTAATTAACTCTATACTAGAAGGGAAGCGTATTGATCTCCCTTCAATCATCTGTTTCATCTTCTTGAGGGCCACCACTGCTGATTATCCCGTAGGCATCCTACCTTTTCCTATCCTCATATCTTAGATTTTGAAAGGACAGAAGATGCCTTTACAGTCCAGTGTTCATGCTCATCGGACTCCTCCTATTGGGCTGAGCACACTCCAAAGGATGCACATTCTAGACACTATTAAGGATCAGCCTGCTAGCACTACCTTTCATGCTCCTCCAACTCGCTTTACCTTTATCTCTGTAAAAAAATAGGACGTTCGACCTTCTACAAAATATTCTAACCAAAGTGAAGAAGAGCCTGAAGAACCAAAAGGCTCATTGCAATAATCAGAAGGCGATTGCAACTCGCTACTCTCTCACCACACCTGAGGAACCCATCTTGTTAATCTCCCTTAGTGAGGATGAGTCTGAGGACGAGGATGGAGGTGAGGAACACCTCAATGAAGGAGAACTGGGAGATGAGGAGGAAGAAAATGAGGGAGAAGATGTAGATGAGGAAGATGAAGAAGAAAAGGATGAGGAAGGAGGAGAATAAGAAGATTCCAATGAGTGATGGTTATTGTCTATAGGCTAATGTTTTTTTTTTCTACTGAATATATATGTTTTTTTTCTACACTTATGTTTTGAGACCTTGGGTCTAATCTTTAGTTTTGCACTGGATGTATGTTTTTGTGAATCAATGATATTGCCTACCTTTTTAATAATGTATGTTCATTACTATCTCTTTGCAATTACATGGCAAAAAGGGGGAGAAATAAAGTAAGGGGGAGTAAAAACTAAAAACCAGCATGTGCCTAGAATTGCAAAAGATAATAATTGTAAAAGAGGAACATATACATTGTGTTTCACTGTATTTCATTTTTCATTGTTCACGCATCATGCAATTTTTACCACCTTGTTTTTCTGGACTCACTATGCTTGAAGAAGGCATGTGTGTAGGTTTTCAAGTACAAAAAGTGAAATGAGATCTTTTGCTAATGAGCATTCAAGTGCAGTTCCTTTTTTGTTTACATGTATAGGTTAGTATGTAATAATGGTCTTGTATCTATCTTGGTCCTATGTAAGCTTGGTCAGGTATGTAAAAGGGTTCTAAAAGGTTTTTCCATGAAATTGACAAAGGGGGAAATTGTTAAGAAATGAATTGTCAATCCCATGGACAAAACAAATGAGTTGGAATGTACTATGTCAAAGTCTGATAAGAGTCCCATGCCCAAAAACAAGAAGACAAGTGAAGGACTAAAGACCTACAAACTCGAGGCAATGACAAGTCAAAGGAAGTGAGGAACAAGACCAAGAATCAAGAAGAAGACCCCTGACAAGGATTTCAAAGACAAAAACTTAAGTGATGCTCATAACGAACACAACTTCAGAAATACCCACACTATGCACAATGCACTAAAAGTTTATGAAATAAAATCAATAGGGGAGTGTGAGGCAGCAAGATGAGCCTTAGGACATTTGTGTTGGTCCCAAAATATTGGGGGAAAAAGAACCAAATAAAAAATCTAATGATAGAAAATTTCAGGAAAATGGTCCCCTGATCGATCACGTCTTGATGGATCACTAATCTCGTGATTGATCACGAACAAGATTTTAGCCCAAAATCAAAACTCCCAAGAGTTGTGATTCCATAGCCTAATCGATCACACATTTGTGATCGATCAGGAAAAATGCATGATCGATCACGATCGTGAATCTTAGAAAAATCTTTCTTATTTATAGAGATTCTAATCCAAGAATTCTCATCACTTGTTTGTTTGAAAAAGTTTTAATCCTACGGACTAAGACTAGGCTTAGCTCTATAAAAGGGTAAGAATACACGAGGTTTATGGAGAGACATCTATGCTAAAAGAATATTATTGTTTGAAAAATGCGATTAGTCTGAAAGCCAAAAAACCTAGATTTTTACAATGTGAAAGGCCTTGTACTACTAAAAAAACACTTTACATGATCTCCTCCTTTGCTTCATATATTGAATATCTAAAAGGGAAACAACCTTGGTTATCTGTTGAGAGGAAACCGGTGATTTACAAGGCATCAAGGAGCAATCTCTACAGCACTCAAATCTGTGGAAGAAACGGCACATTAGCTCACTGTAAGAGTATCCACAACTGGTATTCTTTGTAAAATCAACCTATATGAGGTAAAACTACATTCATCTTATTGATTACTATTTAAGTCCCTTTCACTAGAGACATCAGAAGGTGCATTACACTCTTCGGAGACATAGAGTGTAGGTTAGTGCCTGCACAACAAGTAGAAAGGTTTTTGTATGAATTTTTACCTAGATTGTTTGTCTTTTAATCTGAATAAAATTACGAAAAGCTCAAGTTGACCTTTAGGAATGGATGTAGGCCGCAATGCTGAACCACTATAAATATTGTGTCTTGTGGTTGTTTGTAATCTCTTTACATTATGTTTGCTATGATCAACACACCTATGAATACTTTAGTGTATTAATTGCATTAATTAAACTATATTTGAAAGGACAAGTCAATTGATCAATCTTGCAAACATTAATCGTTAATCTTAATAACTAGAAGAGTAATGTTGGTTAAAAAAAACTGAGAAAGGTCAAGGATATTGCCATTAATCTTATTCACCCCTTCTAAGATAGAATTATAGATTCTTTTCAATTGGATCTTATAATCTATTGCAAAATTCTTCATTTCCATAACCTAGGAAATGCATTCTGTAGTGACACCAAAATTGAGGCCTTATTTTGGCATGAATATGGTTTATGGCTAACCGAATCCATATTCTAATTACTATAAATCTTTCTTCTCTTAACTTAATATTAAAATCTTAAACATTACATATGCAACGGAATAAAAATAAATCACTAATATCACATGTGCAATGAAAATAAAGCTCATCCATCATCTATAGAACCTTGAACCCTTATCCACATCTCTAATGTCAAATAAACATAATCTAACTACATCTAGTATAACATATTACAAAACATAAACTCTTAATTCTAAGGGTCAGCATCACCAAAAATACATGATCCACTATGAAATGAAAAGATTGTACTAGTATTTAAAAATATAGACTAAGTATGGCATCCGCTAGCATACCCTTCTCTAAAACCAAGTGCTCCCAACAATGCACCTATAGTCTATAACCACTAAAATATAAATGGTATAGAATGGTGAGTTTCACGACTTGTAAGTAAGTAAAACACGAATATTTTCAATACAAAATACTTAGTATACCTTTATATAGAGTGCAAAATAGTTTCCAACATGTAGTTGTGTAAAAGTATATATTCATTAACAATTACATATCACCAATCTATACAACCTATCATCATAGCTTGTCATAGGAAATCTAAGCATGACATTTTGCATAGTTACATTCATTCTAAACATTGATTATTGTTTATATAGCAAGGTATGTAAATAATTCCATGGCAACCCTTACTAGGAATTCAAACATGATACTCAATGCATTTCATAATAGTCATTTCCTATCATTTATCATGCATAATCTAAACATTTTTAAAATAAATATGCATATATAATTTATTTCAAGGTAGGCATGCAACATATTTAAGCAATTGGCAATCATAACAAAGCATTTTTATAATGAGACATAAAATTCTACTTCTATCTTCAACAAGTCTATCATTACCTTAGTAATTATCATTTATATTATTACTTTTATGTCACTTACCATATTACTTATTCAACATGGTTCATTTTTCTTTTATTTGTCATCATCTTTTACGTTTCTAATTTACTTGTGTCATTTATTATGTGTCATATATCACGTATTCTTTACTAAATCCACTACTAGGTAACTTATTTCCTTTTTATTTTTCATCTATCAAGACTTTAAATTAGTTTTTATATTCTTTACTTGCCACTTATCATAGCTTGCTTACCATTCATCATGTTCCACTTAACACTTATTAGCTTTCATTGTCCTTCTCTTAACATTTACTTATCACTTTTAAATATTCATTTAACATTTAACATTGATCATCATACCATTTAATTGTTTCCCAATGGGAAGACCATCATACATATCTTATATACTCCAATAAAAGAAAAACCATCACATATATCATACCATTGAATTATACCCCAATGGAAGGACCATCATATACATGTCGTGCCCTGAAACCTATACCAGGAAAGCCATGAATTTCGACACGTGACATTAACACATCAGTTCACTTTTCATTCATTCATTCATTCTTACATAATGGAATAATACATCAATTACATACTTTTTTTCATACACATCACATAACCATTCCTTACATTTTCCAATAAGTCTGACCTGTATAAAATTCTATAATCCATTATCTTGTAAATAACCCATAGACATTGTCTAACATTTCCATTAAAAAGGAAATAAATAGTCTTACATAATCAAATCCATCAACTGAAATCAAATACTAAAATCCCTAAACATATTACACCCATTGGAATTTAAACGGCAATAATTGAACTGAAATAAATAAAGTCTCTAATTAATAAAACTTAATTAAATATATGTACGGTCACTAGCTCTGTCTATTTGAAACTACGAATCCGTGATCTCCTCATCATCTGTGATGTCAGATTAAGGTAAGTTTGACACAGTAAACTACGAAAACAATTGATCAAGTCTTAGGACGATTTCAGAAACTAAACAGATACTTTTTTTATTTACAATTCAATATGCCTAATAGTTCATAAATCAATTTTATATATTACTAAACATTTAATAAAATTACAGTTCCATGTACATAATAGAAATCAGTGATAGCATATACCTTTACATTTACAGAACAGAATGAATCAGATCATGTTTCATATCATAGCCAATACAATAAAGTACATAACATATATGTGTTATCAAACCAAAATATATAATAGTTTGCACCATTTAAAACCCGGTGAGAAAGGTCATGCTTACAGCATTTAAACCCAATTGATAATGGTCAAGTTCATAGCATTTAAACCCAACTAAAAATGGTTATTACTACCTCCTATGTGGCAAACAGTAAGGATCCATAATAGTCCGCACCGATTACACTCAAATGAGAAGGGTTCCAACAATAATTCCCCTTGATGGGCAATGTGACTTTCTAACAATACATGTCATTCTTTTGTAGTTTCTATCAAATCTTATAATTCGTAGAAACATTTAACAATTATTTACATTAACTAAATCAAAATAACATATAAGGATATGTTTGATCTAACTAAGCACAATCTATAGAATATGTTTTCAAAGCATATAAAATCTGTCAAAAATAATACTCTTGAGAATCCCTAACAGATGGATGTAAATATCAGTATATTTCTTTATAAAATAGATTTTATGAACTCTAAGAATAAATCGTAGGATTAGACATATAGATTCCCTTACACATCAGTAAACAATTGCCTCTAAAATTATTTAAAAGGTCAAAACAACTTTTAGAATAGTTTTTACAATTTTACGAACAAAATCCTTTTTTAAACTATTTATTTTCCATTAAAACCTAGTTTTACATGTATTAAAAATACATAACAAATTCAAACAGATGATTCAACTCATTGAAATCCTGTAGAATTGAAGACAAATCACTTTTATGCCATATTTTTGTAGATCTATTTTATCTCTTTCACAACTTTATTTTAGAGCTTTAGAAAAAACCAAAATGGTGAAAACTATTTAAAATTGGATTAAAGAAACTTTTATTCACTTCAAAAATGGAGTTTTAGAGATCTAAGAACCTAGGAATTCAAAATAAAACAATATTTAAATATTCTCTTACCTTTTTGTGGGCAAAACGTTCATAAGTTTTCGCTCTTTAGAAAAAGAAAATCTCAGGATTGCACCAAAACCTTTCTTTTTCTTCTCTTTTCTCTAGGGTTTTCTAGTTCTCTTTAGGTTGAAACCTATCTAATTTATAATTCTAAAGAGGGTCCCACATAATTTAGTTACAAAATAAATTTTTTTATGTGAAAACATTGTAGCGAAACATTGTTTATCGTGAAAATACTATAGCAAACACTGTTCATCCTTCGCAAGGACACTGTTCATCCATCGCAAGAACACTTTTTATCCTTTGTGAAGACATTGTTCATCCTTCGCAAGACATTATGGAGCCCTTCTTATTAAAATGCCAATATCTTTTTCGTTTGAAGTCCAATTTGCTCGCCATTTATTTTGTTAGACTCTAGACTTTCAGACCTTTCCACAACTATAAAACTTTCTCACTAATTCATCTTACATTTTTATTGGTGTATTTTTAAATTTTTGTCAATTTACAAATCGGTATATGTATATTTAAATGGTTCTAAGTGTGTACGAAACTTATGCATTGAATGTGTACAGTATAAGTGTAACACGTGTACAAGATACGTGTGAACATGCATGGGGTGTTACATTCTCCCCCCTTAAAATAAATTCAGTCCCTGAATTTGACATATCTTGAGTTCGAAACAAGTGCGGATACTTTTCCTTCATCTCATCTTCACCCTCCCAAGTTGCTTATTCCTCCAAATGGTTCCTCTATAGTACTTTCACATATGAAATCACCTTTAAATGTAAAACTTATTTCTTCGTATTTAAAATTTGAACTGGTTGTTCATTCTAAGATAAATCTTCCTTGACTTAAAGTGGCTCAAATTCTAATACATGAGATGGGTCACGCATGTACTTTCTCAACATTGATACATGAAATGCATAGTGGATATGTGACAAATTTGATGGTAAAACTAGTTCATAAGCAACATCTCCCATTTTCCTCGGGATTTCAAATGGTCCAATGAACCTGGGACTTAATTTCCCTTTCTTTTCAAATCTCATGATACTCTTAGACAACGATACCTTAAGAAATATATGCTCTCCAATCTAAAATTCAAGTTTTCTTTTTCTTTGATCTGCATAACTCTTTTGCTTGCTTTGAGCAACAATAAATCTTTCACAAATAATTTGGATCTTCTCAATTGTTAACTTAACTAATTCTAGTCTAAGTAGGTGTTCTACATTTTCTCTCATACAAGGCTTCAAAAGGTGTCATCTGTATACTCACTTGGTAATTATTATTGTAAAAAAAAATTGACCAATGGTAGATGATCATCTCAACTTGCTTTTAAATCAATCACATAAGCTCTCAACATATCCTCCAAAGTCTATATGGTTCTTTCTGACTACTCATCTAACTACGGATAAAAAGTCGTACGAAAATTTAGCTTTATCCCCAAAGCTTGTTGTAAGTTGTTCTAGAATCGTGATGTGAATCACAAATCCGGGTCTAAAACTATTCCATCTAAAATACCATGTAGCTTAATGATCTCATCAATGTATAATTTGGCCAGTCAATTAAGTGAGTAATTTACCCTAACGGGTAAGAAATGAGCAGACTTGGTCAGTTGGTCCACAACAATCAAGACATAATCAAATCTCTTCCAATCTTGGGTAGTCCACTAACCAAGTCCATAGATATGTGTTCACACTTCCATTCAGTAATTTCTAATGGTTGTAGTAGTCCTGCTAGCTTTTAGTGTTTAACTTTCACAAGTTGACAGGTTAAACACTTGGCTACAAAATCCATAATTTTTCTTTTCTTGTTATTCCACCAATAATACTCCTTTAGGTCCTTTTACATCTTGGTACTTCCTAGATATACTGCATACGCTATTCCATATGCCTATTCCATGATTTCTTTCTTAAGTTTGGAGTTATTAGGCACACACAACCTTTACCATACCAAAGAGATTCATCTCTCTTAATGGAAAAATCTGTTTTCTATCATTTCTAGACCTCTTCTATAATTTTTTGAATCTGAAGGTCTAAACTCTGAGTTGCGTTGAACTTATCATTCAACAATGACCAAATTCTAAGATGCACCATAACACAAGCTAAATCATCAGAAGATTTCTGACTCAATGCATCAACAACCACATTGGCCTTTCTTGGATGATAAAGGATAGTGCAGTCATAATCCTTAATCAACCTAAGCTATCTTGTTTGCCTTAAACTCAAATCTTTTTGTGAAAATAGATATTTCAAACTCTTGTGATTTGTATAAATCTCACAAGATTCTCTATACAAGTAATGCCTTCATATTTTCAATGCAAAAACAATTGTAGTTAATTTCAAATCATGTGTTGGATAATTCTGCTTATAAGGCTTAAGCTGTCTAGATGCATAGACAATGATTTTCCCATCTTTCATCAAAACACAATACAAACCTTTTTTGGATGTATCACTATAGATTACATATTTCCCTCCTATGCTGGATGGTAAGGTAAGGACCTGTGCAGCAACCAAACGGTCCTTTAGTTCCGGGAAACTATGCTCACGTGCCTTGTTCTAATCAAACTTAGCATACTTTTGTGTCAACTTTGTCAAAGGACCTGCTATATTAGAGAATCCCTTAACAAATCACCTGTAATATCCAGTTAATCCCAAAAAACTATGAATCTCAAACATAGTCATAGGTTTAGGCCAATCAACCACTATCTTAATCTTCTTGGGATCTACATAAATCCCGTCCTTTGAGATTTCATGTCCCAAGAAACCCACTTTGTCTAACCAGAATTCACACTTGTTGAATTTAGCATATAACTTATGGTCTCTTAATGTCTACAGTGCAACCCTCTGATGTTCTTCATGTTTCTTTGAACTCTTGGAATAAACCAGAATATCATCAATGAATACAATGATTAATTGGTCTAAATAAGGTCTAAATACTCTGTTCATGAGATCCATAAATGCTACAGGTGCATTTGTTAGTCTAAAGGACATAACTAAAAACTCATAATTTTCATATCTAGTATAGAAGGCAGTCTTAGGAATATCATCGTTCTTAATCCGAAGTTGATGGTATTCAGATCTAAGATCAATCTTGGAAAAGACCTTAGCACCTTGTAATTGGTTAAACAGGTCATCAATCATTGGCAAATGATACTTGTTCTTTACTATCACCTTGTTCAACTACCTATAATCAATGCATAGCCTCATGGTTCCATCCTTCTTCTTTACAAATAAAGTAGGTGCACCCCATGGAGAAACACTAGGGTAGACGAAACCTCTATCTATCAAATCCTGCAATTACACTTTATGCTCTTTCAATTTAATTGGTGTCATTTTATATGGTGCCATAGAAATAGGCTTAGTGTCTTCCACTAACTCAATTGCAAGCTCAATCTCCTTATCTGGAGGTAAGCCAAGAAGATCATCAGGAAACAAATCACCAAAATCTCTAACAGCATATATGTTTCCAATCTGCACTCCATCTTTCTGGTCATCAATAATATAAACTAGGTACCCTAGCCCACCTTTCTACTTGCAATGCAGAAATAATATTAGGGAAACTTTGTATTCCTATAAATATAAACTCAGGCCAATTAGAGATACTAATGATCACCTCCTTGCTATAACAATCTACCTTAGCATGCCTAGGATGACATTAAGGTCATGTAGGTTCAATATAATCAAGTCTACTAGCAGTTCAAGTTTCCCAATCTAGATCACACATGACTTGTATACTAGTTCTGCAATCATAGTCTTACCAAGTGGGGTGAATATCACTAGTTCATACTCTAATAGTTCTAGTGTAGTATCAATGTATGTCATAAGTCTAGAAGACATAAAAAAGTGTGTAGAACCAGGATCAACAAGTACTCTAACATCATGTGAAAATAAATAGAGAGTACATGTCACCACAGTATTGGAAGCTTCTACATCCTTCTCAGTAACCGTAAAGACTCACCCTTATATTTTCGGCATTGGTTTCCCATCAATAGGCTTGGCCACCTATTCAGTCTTCATTATTGGGCAGTCCCTAATCATGTGACCGACATTCCCACATCTAAAGCAAGTGTCTGTTTCAAGATGACAAACACCTGCATGTGTCTTCCCATAGTGAGGGTGAGCAACCCTATTCTATTGAGTCTCGGCCCCTTTCTCAGTTATTACAGTCTTCTTGATCACCTTAGTATTGCCATTGCCTTTTCTAACCACATCCTGATTTGGGTGTTTCTTATTCTGATCCTGAATCTACTGAATCTCATTACTCTCCGGCTCTACCATTATGGCAATGTTCATGACCTCAGCAAAAGTCCTTTGTCTCACAGATGCGATCTTTGTCCTAATGCTAGGATGCAACATTTTCTAAAAAATTTTGGCCTTCCTCTCTTCATTCTCATAAACATGAGTAAATCTCATTAATTCCATGAACTTGGCCTTATATTGCAAGACCATACGGTTCCCCTGAATCAAGCTCATATATTCAGCTTTCTAAGCCTCCCTAATGTTCTGTGGAAAATAATTATCTCAGAATGCACACTCAAACATATCCCAAGTGAGTAGCTCTCCCTCCTGAATAGGCAAAGTACCACGAGTGGCTTTCCACCAATGCTCAACTTCCCCCTTCAACATAAAGATTGCAAATGAGGCATTTTGTACTTCAGTGCAGCCAACTACATCAAATATCTTCTCAAGTTGCATAAGCCAAGTTTTTGCAACCATCGGATCTAGAGTCCCCCAAAATTTGGATGGCCCCATCCTATGGAACTACTCCAATGCATCGTTCCCATATTCCACATGCATGTATCATGCAGCCACATGTCTTTCCAAAACTTTAGCTAGGTTCTTGATAGCTCTAAGTGCACATGTTGGATCCTCATGATCAGCCTGAGTATCTAAAGAGTTTGAGTTCACTTTATGAGGTGGCATTTTTCTCTTAAAATAATCAAATACACTTAATGTTAGACTTCTTAAATATCAAATCATCCTCAATTAAGTCCGACTTATAAAATAATCCTTAAACATGTCAGACTTATCAAGATTAGATAGTAAATTCTAAACTTTCATATCCTTAAATCATATTTTAATGTTTCATCTATGTTTCCTTGTTCTAATTGTTTTTAGACTTCTTTCTAATGTTCCTCTTATAACTTTTCTAAGTTTTAATTTAAGTCTAAAACAAAGAGTTCATTCAAAGATATCTATAGAACCTTAAACCTAGAGCTCTGATACCAACTCTGTCATGCCCCGAAACCCAAACCAATAGGGCCATGAATTTCGGCACATGACATTAACACATCACTTAACTTTTCATTCATTCATTCATTCATTCTTAACCTATAAAAAAATTCATTTTTTTTTCATTCTTACATAGTGGAATAATACATCAATCACATTCTTTTTTTTTCATAAACATCACATAATCTGATGCAGTATGCATGTACGATAGTGAGTGTGTGCTTAGGAGATGAGAATAAACTTGATAAAGTAATAAAGAAAAATAAACAAGATTCCTATTCGAAAGTTCACATGCTAATTCATGTAATTCTTCAAATTATGTTCATATGCAATAAAATAATTACGTCTTACAAAAATTAATAAACAAGTGAAGACCTAATTAACATGCTTGGATTATCAATAAGATACAAAAATTTAAAAATAATGCCAGTGTAGGTCAAACCAGAAAAGTGCATAAATTAGGCTAAAAAATAATAAATTTGTCAAATAATTCCAAGAATGATCTGAGAAGTCTAGAGATGGATTTAATGATATATTTAGATAACCAGGATATGGTGTTGGGGTTCTGTTTAGTCCAAGAGACAATAATCTTAGGTCCAAGCCATATGTCATGATAGACCAAAATTGCCTACTATTAGAAATTTGAAAAGAGATCTGAATTTGAAGTCAATTGTCTCCTTGCAGATGTTGGATATGTTTGCTATCAATGTCTAAGCCCAGAAAATCAAATTTAAGGATTTCCCAAAATTTCAAAATTTTCTTTCTTTCTAGTGAATGCCACCAGCCCAAAATAAATAACTTTTGTATTTTTTTCACTACATTTTCCCCATAAGTTTGACTTGTATAAAATTCCATAATCCATTATCCTGTTAATAAACCATAGACATTGTCTAACATTCCCATTAAAATTAAATAAATAGTTTGACATAATCAAATCCATCAACTGAAATCAAATACTAAAATCCCTAAACTTATTACACCCCTTAGAATTTAAACTGCAATAACTAAACTGAAATAAATAAAGTCTATAACTAATAAAAAAAATGAAATAAATATATGTCTGGTCACTAGCTCTCTCTATCTGGAACTACTACTCCGCGTCTCATCATCATCTATGATGTCATATTAGGGTAAGTTTGACATACTTAGCAAGAAAATAATAAACTATGAAAACAATGGATCAAGTCTCAGCATGATTTTATAAACTAAATAGATAATTTTCTATTTACAATTCAATATGCCTAACAGTTCATAATTCAATTTTATATATTACTAAACATTTAATAAAATTATAGTTCCATGTACAGAACAGAAAGCAGTCATAACATATATCTTTATAGAACGGAACAAATCAGATCATGGTTCATATCATAGCTAGTATAATATAGTACAGAACATATATCTGCTATCAAGACAAAATAAATAACACTTCACACCATCTAAACCCTGATGAAAACAATTCAGTTCACAACATTTAAACCCAATTAAGAAGGGTCCAGTTTACAACATTTAAACTCAGCTGAGAAGGGTTATTACTACCTCCTATGTGGTAAGCAGTAAGGATCCATAACAGTTCACACTAATTATACCCAAGTGAGAAGAGTTCCATAAAAAATTCTCATTGATGGGAAATGTGGCTTTCTAACAATACACGTCATTATTTTGCAGTTTCTATCAAATCTTACAATTCATAGAAACATGTAACAATTCTTTACATTAACTAAATCAAAATCATATAAGGACATGTTTGATCCAACTAAACACAATCTATAGAATATGTTTTCAAAGCATATAAAATTTGTCGAGAATAATACTCTTGAGAATCCATAATGGATGGATGTAAAGATCAACGTATTTCTTTATAAAATAGATTTTATGAACATCAAGAATAAATCGTAGGATTAGACATATAGATTCCCATACACATTAGTAAACAATTGCCTCTAAAATTATTTAGAAAGTCAAAACAACTTTTAGAATAGTTTTTACAATTTTACAAATAAAATCCTCTTTTAAACTATTGATTTTCCATTAAAAACCTAGTTTTACATGTATTAAAAATACAAAACGGATTCAAAAAGATGATTCAACTCATTAAAATCTTGTGGAATTGAAGACAAATCACTTTTATGCCATATTTTTGTAGATCTATTTTATCTCTTTAAAAACTTTGTTTTAGAGATTTAGATAAAACCAAAATGGTGAAAACTATTTAAAATCGAATCAAAGCAACATTTATTCTCTTCAAAAATGGAGTTGTAAAGATCTAAGAACCAAGGAATTCAAAATAAAACAATAGTTTAATATTCTCTTACCTCTTTGTGTGCAAAACATTTCTAAGCTTTCGTTCTTAAGAAAAAGAAAATCCCAGGTCTACGCCAAAAACTATCTTTTTCTTTTCTTTTCTCTAGGGTTTTCTAGTTCTCTTTAGATTGAAATCTATCTAATTTCTAGGCCCAAAAAGGGTCACAAACGATTTAGTTACAAAACCTTTTTCTTGCAAAAACATTGTTCATCGTGAAAACACTGTAGCTGAAACACTATTCTTCACAAGACACTGTAGCAAAACATTATTCACCCTTCGTGAGGACATTGTTCGTCCTTCATGAAAGCACTATTCATCCTTCAAGAAAACATTGTTTATCCTTCGTAAGAACATTGTTCATCTTTCTCGAAGACACTATTCATCATTCACGAGACATTGTTGAGCCCTTCTCACTAAAACACCAATATTTTTTTTAATTGAAGTCTGATTTGCTCACCATTTATTTTGTTGGACTCAAGACTTTATGACCTTTCCACAACCATAGTGTTTGCTCACTAATTCATCTTACATTTTTATTGATGTATTTTTAAAGTTGTGTCAATTTATAAATCAATATATGTGTATTTAAATGGTTCTAAGTGTGTACGAAACTTATGCATTATGCGTGTACAGTATAAGTGTGACACGAGTACAAGACATGTGTGAACAATACATCATACTATTTTCTTACATAGCTTAGGAACTTTTATATTCTTTTGAAGATCATGCAGTTTCACTCTTGTCTTAGCATTTCTTTTACTTACTTGTCTTAAGGGCTTATTTTTTAATTAGTAGCTTATGTACTTTTATTTTCTTCTATGAAATTTTTTTTTTCTTATGTAACTTATGAACCTTTTTTACTTGTGAAACTTAAATGTTTCTATTTTCTTGTCTTAATATTTTTTTCTTTATATGAGCGATAACTTTATTTTACTTTTGAAGCTTTTCTGCTTCCCTTTCCCTTCTTGTCATTTTATTTTCTTTAAACTTTTCATTCACTCTTAACATGGTTTCACTTCTTTACATACCTTATGAATATTTCTTTTTTTATCATATTTTAATTTTTTTTTCAAATGGTAGGACCTTTACTTCACTTATTCTTTGACATGTTGCGTTATTTTCTAATAGGAGGGCCATCATAAACATCATACCATTGAATTATATCCCAATGGGAGGGCCATTATATACATTAGGCCATTGAATTATATCTCAAATGGGAGAGTCATTATTTAAACTTTCTAACACTTACTTAGATATTGATTCATTTGATTACACTTTCTTTCACTTCCGTATATTTTGACATACTGTATTACCCCTAACCATAATAGCCATCATCATACCATTGTTGATACCCCAATAGGAGGACCATATATACATCATACCATTGAATCAAAACCCAATGAAAGGGCCATTATATCATTACATTATACCCTAGTGGGAGGGCCATCAACCATTTCATTGTACCCCAATGGATGGACCATCATACCATTGCATTATACCCCAATGAAAGGGTCATGCATACATCATACCATTGAATTAAACTCCAATAAAAGGGCCATCATACCATTGCATTAAAACCCTAATCGGAGGGCCTTATACATTGCATTATACCCCAATGGGAGGGCCATTATACTTTGTCATTGAGTTGTATTTTCAATGGAAATGTGTTCACACATTTCTTTTTCTTACATATTTCATCATACTTCACTATTGACTTGTATCATCAATAGGAAGGCTATCATACTTCATCATTGGATTATATTTCTAATGGGAAGGTCATCACATTCATTAGTCTTTGTGTCTTAGTCACTTTTATTTATCATCACGTTTTAATCATCATTTTACTTTTTTGGAGTTTTACACAAACTTAACATTTGTCTATATTTTTCTTTCTTAACCTCTTTCATTATTTCTTTGATCCCTTATCCATTTTGTTTATTTCATTTATCCATAGCTATCTTACTTTATCTTATCATTATATGATATATTATTTAATGTAACACAAGAAACATATATTGTCACTTGATGCATTTATTAGCATAATTATAGAAAAGTTATCCATTAATAAAGGCATTCAATAACATCATCTAAAAGACATCCAACTTTATACCATACACTTGTTAACATGATTAGAGACATATGCAACATCAACAAATCATTTTCTAACTTAATAAGAAATCATAAAGTTTTGTATATTATTATACTTTCAAACAACAATCAATACACTTAATACAAGTGAGGGTTCCAATAATAATTACATATGCTTTTCGATCATCCACAATCTCAATTCATAATTCAATTTAATCATTCCATAACAATCTTTAAGCAATTTATATACTGCCATTACCTATTATCATTCTAATAGGAGTCAACATACATCATAATCCTTTCCTACATATATACTCAATCAATTTTTTTCATTTTTATATTAATATGTTAAAAGATGTTTAACTACAATTCAAGTGTTCATGATTTTCATGGCAAGTTAAGCTTTCCATGCATTAATAACTATCATGGAGACTATAGACTCATAGGTTGTTAACTTACATACTATCAAAACTCATGGAATCCAATATCTTAAGGAAAAACATATACATATTATATAAACCACTTTCATTTATAAATTAAATTAGAGATTTTTAAAATCCTAACATAATATAGAAAGATTTCATCACAAATCACACAATAGGTAAGGATTTCTAGGATCCTAACAAAAGGCTTCTCAATCATATGAGAAAAACCTTCATACAAACCACACAAGACATCTAGGAACCTAGAAGACAAAAAAAAAATAGGGTAAGCTTTATAT
>JAOXJP010272681.1:0-20051 GCA_025762735.1 Platanus orientalis
GTTCTGGGGTGGGTTGGTTCGTTTTCGAACCGGCCCATTGCGGTTGACAAGTTTTAAAATACAGAAATGAGAGAAACAGGGCTTAAGATTCAACACTCTTAGTCAGCTTTCCCTAGTGAAATTCTAAGATTTATAGATCTGTTTCTCTCTTTAATGCATTCTTTTATTCAACTCAACGAAGCATCCTTAGCACCCACTGGTTGGTATGCAATTATTTAATGGCTACATCCTCTGGTTTGATGTCAGAACTGTAACATCTTTATTCTTAACTATCAACAACATGGAGCCTTGATGAAGTGTTCTCATTTTCTTTTTTTATGTTTGTTTTTACGGGTTAAATTTTACTTATGTACCTCACGTTTGAATTTGATATATGAAGCGTGCATGCCATGACACTTATGAAAGACATATAATAATAATAATAATAATAATAACTTATCGAAAAAAATACTAATAATAATAATAATAATAATAATAATAAAGATTTTCCGAGACTAATAGTGACCGGGTTTTTTGTCGTTTGGAGGGTTCGCGTGACAGATCTAAATCTTCTACCTTATAGGGACCCTCTGGATTAGTCACATGTATAGCTCTATCATTGTTCAATGTCTCCCCAATGACCTACTATGGATTTTTTTTTTTTTTTTTGATCTATGAATAATGGATATTGAGTTTTTTGAAATTTTTAAATAAATATTGTTAATAATATATATAATATATATTTTTAATTTTAATAACTTTTTATAAAGAAAATAATTTTTCATTGAAATCAGTCAAAAAGATGTTTTATTTTACAAGTTAGAAGATCCATCTACCCCATAGTAGCTTAAATGGCTAGAGTAAAGGGCTTCATGTGTTTGATTATATCACCCTCTTTTCAAGTGGTGAGCTCCAATCCAATAGCCTCCTGCTCTGTGGCCCATTTTATTTGGTCAGAATGTTGAAAACTTCAATAGCTGGGGTTTGTGTTAGGTAGAGAATAGTCCAAAAAGAGGCGGCATTTGTTTAATTGAATATATTTGAAATTTCCAAAAAATTGGGCTAGAAAGGGAACACATGTTCGGGTAGACAGCTGACATGAATAAGGAAATTGAACATGTGGTCGTTCCAAGGACGCCTATATGGTCCAAGTTCATCGATTATTTCATAATCATGTCCAGAGAGGATTGGGGCCTACTATTTAGATGGGTCCCTCTTATAAATATTAATTACTTTTTTTGCAAGGAGAATTAGTTCAACTTCATTCAACTGAAATATCCTTATGATAACAATAATCTATTTCTAGAATGGAAGAAATTCTTTGAAGAAAGTGTTTACCGTTTCATTTGAGAGAGAGAGATGTTCCTTAGATGCTATAGTTGTCCTAGCATGGGTTGCTTTATTGCTATCTCAAGGAATATATGCAATAAATATTTGAGGATTTTGGAGAAGAATCCTACTGCAATTTAATCTGATGCTTCAAATTCGTAGGGGCTTTGCACATCTCTGTCATTGAGTAGCTTCATATGAATAGGACAGTTTGAAGTTCTTTTGCCAACAAGAGATCCATATAAAATGCTATAGCTTCGACCTCTTCAGGGAAACATGGTTGTAATGCTTTTGATTTTCCTTAGATGAAAGAGTCTCTATAATCTCTTACTAAACTGTTGTTGCACATTGACGACCTGCTGAATCATCAACATTTATTTTGGAAGAATCTCTAGGAGGAGGCCTCCAATGGGAATAATTGTTATCACCTGGATTCCCAGATGAATCTTGTGGATTAGAGTTTCAAGTCTCTTGATTTGGATATAATCTCTGATCATCATCATGGTATTGGCTATTATGGATTATGTTATATTTAAATATCATTTTTTTCCTAGCCTTTCAGAGACATTATACTATTATTGTTTGTTGTTGAAATATCTTGTAAGAAGGGGGGATGACAACCAATTCTTGTAACGTCTTATAACAATTTCTTAGTTTGAGTCTTAGAAGTGACCCAAACCACACCACTTTTGCAAGTTCACATTTAAAAAAAATAAGTGGTCTATAGTCTATCTCTCAATCCTAAATGAAAGACATAAGGGCTCACAACTGGATATTAATCTTGTTATTGCACTCTTCAGCGGTAAAACTCCATTTAGACGTCTCCAAACAAAAAGGACACGTGGTGTCACACTTTTCTTCTTCCAAAATTTTAGTCAAAGCTTTTTATCTACTTCATTTAAAGTTGAAGGAGATCCAAACAGGTTCATAAATTAATTTATATACAGATTTGACTAAAAATTTACTTGAAAGATTTTTAGTTTATATTAGCCTCTTTTTTATAAGGTTCATCCTTGGACAGATGAAGTTCTAGGATCTTAGAAGCACTGATCCTATCAAATTGAGATATGATAAATTCTTCTTTCCATGACTTGGACTCTTTCTTAATTAGTTCCTATACATGATTTGCATACTCTAGATTCGGATCCGGTAAGTCCAAAAGATATTTTGAATTTGGTACCCATGGTTCATGCAATACCTTACGCGAGGCTTTTGCTTTGAAAAAACATGACTACTTTTATTCATAACACGTCACATTTTTGACTTTCCTCCAACATGAACTTGGGAAACAGTTACACATCACACCTTAGTAAATACACGACAACAGTATCATCTCAACTACTTGGGGTAGGCTTCACAAATCTTCCTCTGCAATTCCATTATATCTAGGCCATTTTTGCTAATAAATCACAATTCAATAGGTATCTCCTAATTACTTCAATCCAAGTAAAATTTGACATTTCTCCTATCTCTTTAGTACCTTAAACTTGTATCATCTCACTCTTTTTCATTAGTACAGTCATTGGTATCCGTTGCATATGATTAATCTATCTTGTTCAACTTTCCCTCACCTTTATCACATATTGGTGCAACAACGAGCTCCTCCAAATGGATTTATTTGTAATTCTATCTTTTCAAATCATGCCATTCATTTATTTCAACATCCTCATCTCAGCCACATTCATTCTATGTACATGTTGTTTGTTGGTTGTTCTATATTTTGTAACACATAGTAAGGCTGGTCTTATAGCCATCTTGTATAATTGTCTCTTCAATCTTCTGACACTTTGGTAAATGCACATAGAATAAATAACTTGTCTTATTTATTAGAGCACCCTTGTAATTTAGTTGCCCCTACCCAATGTGTTGGACGTTTTATCTTTTCCAGTCCACACTGGAGCAGATCAAGACAGGTCTCTTGGATTGTGCAGGCTTGACCCAGCCATCAAGCCAATATCCTGGTCTGGGCCAAATTAAGCCACCTGAATTAAAGAACACAGAAAAAATATTAAAAATTTTAAAAAAAGAGGTAAACATAATCTTAAGAAATGGTAAAAATACAGTAGTATTTCCATATTTTTTTATACAATGAAAAGTGAATTTGAATTCGTGGTTTTTATAAAATTTGAAGATAGTTTCTTTGCTCATTTCTTATCAACCTCATTTAAAGAGTCCAACATATGCATTGCCCTAGAATTGCTTGACATACAAGTTTAATGGTTATGAATCATTACCCAAGTGAAAATTCTATGAACTTGATAAATAAAAGTGAAAAATACACCCCCTAATTTAATTGAATCTTAAGCTTTCTTTTTAATCTGGCAAAGTGATGGCCTCCTTCGTTATTTCATAAGATGACAAAGACGGACTTTACGTAAACTTTATAAAGTTCTATTCAGATATAAAGCTAACAAGAATAACCCAACATGGGAGGCTCATACTTCTCAAGCAAAAGTGAACTAAAGTGGGTAGACAACAAGCCAAGCTGCTCCAACTCTCAAGTGGGTCCATCTTGCTAAAGCCGGGTTCCATTTTTCTTTTTATTTCCCTTTTTAGCCAGAAGTCAAGGGTGAACATGAAGGGTCTGCGTTCAAAGCTTCACCAACCGTGGCATGTGGATGGTGATTAAATCATACATGTCTTAAGAAAGACAAAATACATCATACGCAAAAATTTAAGTTATTTAACCCTAATCATAAATCGAAACAAAATTTCTTAGGCTCCGTCTAGTGTTGTTGTTACGCAAGAAATGAACGGAATAGAAAAGAAAAGAAAATAAAAAAAGAAAAAAAAGATAAGATTTTTTTTCCTATTTTCATGTATCTTTCTACACCCGTCTACTTGTCATGATTACAAAAAGAAAGCTGAACGGTACCATAGAATCATGAGAAAATGTTGATTTTCAGGGTTTTTGTAGGAGAAAATGAAAAATTAGAATTAAGAAAAAATATAACCGATATGAGAAAATCCTGTAAATCGAGATTTTTCTATCATGACAACCGGATGCTAATTTTTTGAAAATTTTGTCATTATCAGTACAAAATGACAGGAGAGATAGAGTTTGATGACCGCCAGACAGAGCCTTAGGAAAGTCATGTAGCAAATGAATGAAAGCTGACCCAAGAATTTACAAGTGGCAATTTCGGTGGTGGACCAAAATGGTTTCATATGTTTGTACAAGGGAAAGGATCTGCTACACCTAAAACAGTATGTTCCTCCATCTCCCCCACACACAAAAGGTGAAGTGTATATATAGGGTTAAAACTGTAAAAACAGTTTTCAAAAAAAAAAAAAAAAAGACAAAAGATACCCATGAAATGGTGAGAGGGATTTTGTTCAGCTCCCTTCTCAAATGCTCGGTTTGTTGGGGGTCAGGACACCCGGCGGATAAAACATTATAACCATAGTTTTGAGAATCGGACCGGCCATCAAACCGTTAAGGTGGATGGTTGATGTCCAACCGGGTTTGACTGTCAGTTTATATGATCTAACCGCAGTTAGCTTTAAACATAAGTAAGAGGTAATAAAATACCAAAAAATAAAATATTCATAATGCATTTGAAGGCTTATGATTGGGGTTTTAATTTTTAAACATACAAAAAAAGTAATAAAATACCAAAAATAAAAATTCATTGGAGTAAGATTGGATTTTGGAAAGACACATTTCTAATTTCGTTTTTTCTTAACTTGTTACAAACGATTGGTTTTATTAGAACTAGGTTTATAAAAATCAGTCGGTTTTCATCAGTTTTGACCAATTTTGCCAGTTGATTCTTGAAACATTATGGTTTTAAGATTCCGAGGAGCCATTTAGGGTGTCGGTTATGGTCAAACGGGATCCAACCTCTTGGTCCGGTTTTCAAAACTATGGTTAAAACCATAAAAAAGGTATTCAAATAAACATTTTAGCTTCCTATTTAAAAGGAGCCAAATCTTCTGTTCCACAGACACAAGGGGTGGGAGCCATACACTTTTTGCATGGGGGCCCCATCCCCTTGTGTGTGTGGGACATAGTACTAGTGTTATAGAGGATATTGCTACTTTTAAAAGAGGCACCAAATTCCAAAAAAACCATTACGTATCAACTTGTTGTGTGGAGACATAGAGGAATATACTGCTTTTGGGTGTAGCAGGTCCTTTCCCTTCGCCAAAAAAACCCTCTTCTCATTTAACAGGTTTTGTCTAAAAAGTTCCTTATCACATGGCACAAAAAACCCTTTTTCCCTTTTTTTTTTTAATTAAAAATTTAAAGATTCAACCAAAGCATTAGTAGAAAACAAATGCACCTTATTTTGTGCGATGTACAATCAAAACGGATTTTCTACAGCACCAAAACTTGCAGTGACCTTGAAGCACCGGGGCGCCGAGATAGAAAAAGTGAGAAAACGCCAGCACTGGCTTACAAGATGTGATGATTCACTTTTTTCCATCACGTGTCATCCAGCACCCTCGTGCTCGGGTCGCCGCAAATCTTGGCGCTGCAGGACTTAAGACTCGAAACTCTGCCAGGTCCAAATGTCCAAAGCAGGATGCAGCTTTCACTAGTGAAACACTGGGTTTCGTAGTTCATTCAATGGTTGACTTAGGGAGACCAACGCATTAAAAGAGATGTCTTATTTTTTGTCCCTTCAACCGAATGAAGCATCTTTACCACCCACATTGCTTGTCAGTGGCAATTAGGGTTAGGAGTGATGGCTACACAAGTCTCATTTGATGTTGGAACTGCGACCTTAATTGTGGGAAAAAATTAGGTGAAAACGAATCTCGTGAGAACTGTGCAAATGACACCAGGGTGCGGACACATCAGCACCAAAAAGTGATACATGCCCCCTAAAAGGTGTAAATCACTTTTTTGTACTGATGTGTCAGCCCCTCTGGTGCCATTTGCATAGTTCTCACGAGATTTGTTTTCACATAATCCGAGCCCGTTACCTATGAACAACATGGACCCATATTCTTTTCTGAGTTTCGATGTTGAAGAAGTGTTCTTAATTATTTAGATAAATATGAAGTATGTTGTTTTTTAAGGGCAGTATTTTATATTTGTTCCTCAGTCGTTGAATTTGATATATAATGCGGTGTATTCAAGACACTTATGGATGAACATATAATAATAGTAGTAGTAGTAATAACAATAATAATAATTATTATTATTATACCAAAGGTTTAATGTAGGTTTGAAATGACAGTTGAAGATCTTCCACTTTTATTTTTTTTGGATTGAAAATGAGAATTATTGCCTAGAACAAAAAGATACATTAAGAAATTTTATCGCATGAACCACAGCCTGTGCTATATCATGAGCTTCTTAGTTGGCTGCTCTAGAGACATACAAAAACTTACATTGATGAAAATGTAGAGCCAACCGATTGCATTCTAAAACAGCAACCTTAATCCTCCAAGGTTACATATATATGGAACCATTTTTCAAGTTCTTACGGTGGACAACTTAATTCATCCTGGCTTTCATATGGGTGATCATTGTTGTATGTGTTATTCAACATTGTAATGTTGCTTGCATGATTTGGAGTTTTTTCTTTCGTAGATTCCGGAGGTTTCGGGTGATGCCGCCTTCCATGACGATGCATCTCGAATTGTGGTGTCATGAGAGGGTAGAGGATTTATCGAATAGAGGGAAAGTTCTACGGATGGATATCCTGACCATTGTGTGTTGGATTATATGGAAATACCCGCATTTTTTGAAAATGTTGAGACTGATTCCCCCCAAGTTTTCTTGTTGCTGTGATGGCTTCGTTCTATTTTTGGTTGTCTCATAGTCAAAGTTTCCTTTTCAAAGATGTAAAAGATGTTGACTGGAATTTGGGTTGGAATGAGTAGGTATTTCTTTAGTCCGTGTTGTTGGTGGTTGTGGTTTTTTTTTTTCTCTGTTTATTTTGATAAAATTTGTCTTTCATCGATAAAAAAAAAATGACCCACCATGCACTAAAAATTAGGTGAGAACAAATCTTGTGAGAACTGTAAAAACGGCATCAGGGTACGGACACATCAGCGCCAAAAAGTGATAAGTGCCCCCCAAAAAGTGCAAATCACTTTTCGGTACTGATGCGTTAGCCCCTTTGGTGCCTTTTTCATGGTTCTCACGAGATTCGTTCTCACATAATCCAAGCCCACCTTGTCCTCAAGGTTGAGAACTAAGGAAGTCAGTAAACCGTTCCTTAACAGTCTCGTAAGGCTCCCACGTGAAAGATTGAGAAACTAAAGCATTTAAGTTTAAAAAGAGCACACTTCAAGCCAGTGCCTTCCTGCAAGAGCTATGTTTCTTGGATTGTCCGATTTTCTCAAACTGCAGTTTAAAACACAAAAGCAATGGCTTAGAGCCTAAAACAACTAGATCCTTGATCAATGTGAAAGGGAGGGAGGGTGCTTAGAGTTAATTAGGATGTAGCTCAATCATTATGTTGTCCCTTTTCCCTGTTACTCTATTGTCCTTACTTGTCCCTTCCTTCAAACTACACTTTTCATCTCTCTCTCTCTCTCTCTCTCTCATACACACACATACAAGCACACAAAAAGGGTGTTTTCTACTTTATGAATGGTGACAAAGATCAGACTTTCATGGCCTTTTTTTCTTCTTTTTTTTCTTCTTACCTCTGTGTGTGTGCATTTTCGATGAATCAGCTGGAAGGGGGTCTTGTGGGTTGATGAGGACAGGTTTTGAACATGTTTGTGGTATCACACTTACCGGCATATATATTTGTACTTTATGATTTCATTAGGAAATCATTTCATAATTGGATGGTGTCCTTTACCTTTTCTAATTCACATAATTACCTCTTTCGTCCTTTTTTTTGATGAAGTACTTTTGTCCTTTTCTTTATTGCCTATCATATATTCTATATGCTTCATTTTCAGCACAAGTTTGTAATTTGGTACACACGTCGAACACCTGGAGTTCGGTCACAATCATATGAGGACAATATAAAGAAACTCGTGGAGTTTAGTACAGTAAGTTTCTTCTCAAAACATCACAGAACTATTATTTGATAAACATGAAACCTTATCTTAATGTAAGATAATTCTTTCTCTTAGGTCTCCAGTGTGGATCTAGCTATTGTTACAAAATTGTAAATATATTCTTTGACCACCATGTGTTTATAGGTAGAAGGTTTTTGGGTCTGCTATTGCCATCTGGCTCGTCCTTCTTCATTGCCAAGTCCGACGGACTTGCATATTTTCAAGGAGGGTGTTCGCCCTCTATGGGAGGTAATATTTGGAAATTGTGTATGCCATTTCAATGAGCTAGTTAATGATTTTTTTTCTCTTAATTTTCAATTTAACTTATTCTTTTCTTTTAAATAAAATCTCTCAATCATTATATAAAAAAAGAGTACATAACATACTTTGTCGCTGCTCCCCCCCCCCCTTTTTCTTGACAAAATTCTACATCAATAGTTGCTAATTGAATTATATGTTTGAAATATTGCACAACTTAATATTATTATCTGATCAGGATTCTGCTAATTGCAATGGTGGAAAGTGGATAATACGATTCAAAAAGGCCATCTCAAGTCGCTTTTGGGAGGATCTGGTAAGAAGAAAGGCTGATGTATTATCTTTTACATAAATTGTTTGTGATACTAGTCTTATTTTGCAACCTAGTCATTAAACTTTTAGTAATGTTTGGTTTTGCAAGATGCTACTTTTTTTTTATTTTTTAATTACTTTGTGAATAGCTTTTGTGGTAGTAGAAACTGGTCTTGTGCTGGATTCAATTTACCATGAGGAATACCATCATAGGAGCATATGGCCAAATCAAACAACTGCTTAGTTACAGAATTTTACCATGTGATGTGATGCCTATATCTGTTCTGCATATCTGTTTCTGTTTAGTGGTGTGTGGCAGGGCTAGTCTTCTATTCGTTTCTTGGCTATTTCCATATTTAAGTTGATTTTTTATTTTCTTTTTGGTATTAATGCTGACTTCTGGAGGAAAATTCCAAATGTGTCATTTTAAATGTCTAGAATCTACAAGTAATTCCTGAGACCCTGAAAAGCTTTAATGGCTGGCTGAGATTAGTTTGGGCTTGTCCATAACAGCTTGTAAAGGTGTCAAATGGCAAGTCACATGTGATGTAGGATATCAGCCAAAAAAAGTGGACTGGTTTAGGCTTAAGTTTGGGATTAATCCAGGGTACAGAACAGGGCAGACAAGATGTATAAACAGGGGGGGAAAATACTAACTTCTGGGGCTGAAGTTTTGGAAGTAGAATAGAGATTGATATGGAGTCGACAGTGATTGAAATAGAGTAAGTAAGAAACTGAAATATAGGCTACAAGTGGTTCAGGTCTGGTCCACAGTGAGGCCACGACAGAGTTCTAAAATAGGACTATACAGGGCTGGCAGACAGAGATCAGATATGGTCAATCTTGGTCCATGACAGGACAAGGGGATGGGCTCAAATCATGGGTGTTTTCTCAGCAGGTTTAAGAGGGAAATACAGGGTTTTAAAGGAATAGTTAGGACTGTCAAATGGGCTAAAGGAAAGGGTTTCATATTTGGAATGATGTGGCAGAGCTGGAATTGAATTCCTAGGCTGCCGTAAGACCTTACATTATTGGACTTTGAATTTTGGATGGGAGAAAAACAAGGGACTGTTAGGGAAGGTTAGTATGTCTTACTCTTATGGATATTGTCTTGAAAGGAAACAAGAAAGGGATGTACTTTTGGGATGGCAGACAGGTATAGGGTTGGATTAGGATGGGTTTTGTAGCAGAGGATTAGAACAAGAGGGGAGAAGAAGGTATAGGTTTCAAAGATTCAATCAAGACTGAATCTTGAAGAGGATTTGATATTCTTGATTTCTGAAAATCAGAACAGCAAGAAAGAAGATAAGAGGAGGAAGAGAGAAGAAGAAAAAAAGAGAAAAGAAAAGAGAAGGGAATACCTTATTTGTTGAGAGGAGAAGAAGAGGAGAGAGAAGACTAGGGTCGCAACCCTCCACACACGTGTTGCACTTCAAATTTCAAATAATTCTTCACCATCTTTATTTCATTGTGAATGGCCTTTTAAAGGCATGACAATGTTGTAAAAAAAGAAACTTCCTAGTCTAAGATATCCTAAAATAATGGACTTTCTAAACAATAAGACTTCTATGATTTGGGGACTCTTGATTGCCACAATAATGACTGATATTTTGCTGGCATGGGTCCCATAAGAATAAATAAAATCTTCCAAATTTTGGGAAGATTGGGGCTGTCATTCAGCTATATATAGGGCTCCACTTTTGACTTCAAAGTGACCAAAAGAACCCCAATTTGGCTGTACGACCAGCCTGGTGTGTGGGATCCTTATTGGATTTTTTTTATAGCCAAAAAATAAGGAGAATCCCCTAATTGACGTCCTACCGCCTTCCCTAAAATCTTGACCAAAATTTATCCTTGTTACAATGGACCCCTTAAAAAAAATACCTAAATAAATTATGGAAAAAAAAACTAAAATAGAAAATGAAAAACTAAACTATGGACACGTCTTGGGGACTATCCATGGCATGGTTCGAACAATAGGCTGATCTGGCTGGATTGGATCGGATCGGCCAACTCCGATCCCGAATCCTGGGTTGGATCAGCCCTGGATCGGTGGTTCGGATCGGGATCGGGACCGGCAAGGTGGATTGGCCTCGGATCGGGATCGGCTGATCTAAGTCAGATTTTCATTTTTTGCCCTTTAACTTTGGATCAGCTGATCCTTTCATGGATTGGATTGGGATCAGACATTCCGATCCCAATATTTTGATCCATGATCCATAGTCATCAAGCGTTTTTTTCTTTGCATAGAGTGCTCCCGCATAAACATGCCAATCCAACTCATGTTTCAAGGAAATCCAAAAATTACAATCTAGTTCTTTCATCTGTACCCTAGATAAACAAGGATTAATAAGTAGGTTTCTATATAAACTGTGTAGCATAGGGATTTTCACAGGCCATCTCACCCTTTACCTGTGGAAATTTTCAGCTTAATAGCTCTTTGTCACATCACACAAAGATAGCTTTCCCCCTCGTCTTATTTAAAAAATTATAATTTAAAAGATTTTATTCAGAGGGGAGTGTGCTTTACATGAAGGGTATATGGCTGACATGAAGTACAACACTACACATGTTGCCAATCTAGAGGGTTTACCTATCAGTTAGAAGCATGGTATCAAATATCTCGAAATATCTTCCGATGTATGTCCATGTCTACCATGACTGACACGATATATTCCTATACCGACACGAAACATTAAATACATTATAAAAAATTATTTTTTGGTCAACACGATATATGATGTCGATGTGTTGAGCGAATATTCCCCTTTCACAGTGTATTATTGCCTAATACGATATTGTGTTGTTATGATAAAAAATTATATGAAAAACGATAAATTTCAAAGAAAGCAAAAAGAGGAAGAGGAAGAAGTTGAAGATAAGAAAGAAGAAAAGGAAGAGAATCTACTTGTTCCCTATGTTTATAGGGTTAGATTATAATATTTTTGTCAATCATTATGTATGCATGTGTATTTTTAAAGAATATTAAAATGCAAGTGTACTAAAATAAGCTATCATTCCTAATGAATTTATTTGTTTCCTTGTGCATATGTAGTTAGATCAGAATATGTTTCTTAAGTTTCCACGATTTTTACAATATTTCTTTTCGATATTTCTGACATTTCTAATGTCTTATTTTGGCCTTACCGATATTTCCACCGACACTGACATTTTGAACCTTGCTTATCTCTTTCAAGGCTTTCCTTATATGTTATTTCTATTTATCACTTCTTTCTTTTTCTACTATTTCTATTTAGGTAGAATGCAACCATTATGGGATGCTGTGGGTTGTTTTTCCTTTATTATTATTTCATTTCTATTGGTAAAAAGGTTATATAAATGTAGGCTTATGGACTATTTTCTATCAAGGAAGAAGTAATATTTGCCTTTAAGGCTTTGGAGGTCTGATCCCTTCGAAGAGACCAATACTTCTCCCTCTTTCACTTTTCAGTTATTTATTTTTTTGCTATTGATACAACTAGGTTATTATCAGTTTGATGCTTTGGTTTTGGGTAAGTTAAAATGTGCTATAATTGAATTTGTGGTTTCTGATGTATTTAATTGGCAATGACATAGTAGTCAATTCATGTAAAGTACAAAATAGATGGGCCAACTAGTAGGGACAAAGCAAGGCAGCAATGCCTCTTGATAGCTGCTAAGATTTCTAGTGACTAGAGTTTGGGATGAAGAGGTTTCTTAACATTGAACGAAAGTCTTTCGAGATCTGGTCCGATGATCTCGAAGGACTAGGCAATTTCTCCATCACGGAGAGGGCAAAGGGTTAACCACACACAATTACCTTCAGTGCACAGTTCCATGACAGGGTCATAGCATTCTTGCTTAAGGCCAAAAACGCAATAAGTAATGTTGAGTGTCGTGATACATTCCAAGTGAATGGAACTTCGGTTTTCCTTACAAGGGGATTGAATGAAAGAGGATAGTTTATCAAGATTACCAAATGAAAAAAGGATCGCAAGAATTTATTCATAGTAGTGCCAGCGGATCTTGAGTTTGCCGGTTGGTCGAATCTGGCTTTCATCTTGTAGCAAATGGTAGCTGTGAAAAAGAAGAGGGTGGAGCCCCCTCGTGACCATGTTCTGGGCAGGATGGCGAAACATGGGGAGAAGTTTGTTGTGCCCTCGGATCCTCATGTTCTTGGTCATCCGCCGAGGGATAAGGGATTGGATAGGGATTTGGAAGTGCTTATCCTTTGCGAGGTTTGGGGAACTTCGATCAAGTGAGGCGTGATTGGGTCTAAGGTTAGTTCGCTTTGGGGAATTCAAAGTGAAGACCTAACGCTATCTTCGGTGGGGATGTCGGCCTATAGAGCCCTTTGTTTTATGTCAAATAAAATGGACATCGAGGGGCTTCTAATGAAAGGTCCAATTGATCATGATGATGGGGTCATTCTCATGAGAAGGTCTCCAGCTTCGAACGCTATTCCCGTGTCCATGCTAAAAGGGGATTTTTGGATCAAGGTTTGGGGTTTGCCCTTGATCTATGGAAGCAGGAATGCTTTCGGAAGATTGGTAAAAAGTGTGGAGGTCTCATTGAGGTGGATGACCTTTGTTCGAAGCTTTGCCCTTCCTCTGCTCCTCGTCTGAAAGTTGTAGGTGGTGACTTGTATTTGATTCTGAGGGCATTGATGATTAGACTGTTGGGAGTGGAATGCTTGTTGGTTGTAGAAGTGGAGTTTGTTGCTTCGATGTCCATTTCCGGTGAGTTGGGTGTTGGTGGGAGGAGATTAGGGTCGGAGGTTGATGATAAATGAAATGGCGCTTATGCCCCTAGACACAAAGATATTTGTGAAGGTGGGCAGGGAGTTCAAAATTTAAGTTTCAAAATTGGGGGTCTTCTATTTGAGGCCCCATGGACCTGAGGCCTAAACTAATAAGGATTGATGAGGGTGGCCCGAGTTAGGTTTGGGTTAAGAAACCAAACTAAGTGTTTGAACCGGAGTTAAGTCTTATTACTAAACCTGTTTTCGTAAGGAGCCCTGCTTTCGCTATGAGCCCTAATCCTTCAGGTGAGAATTGTTTTCTCCCTCTTATTTCGCTTGAGGTGGTTAAATATTTAGAGGTAGAGGACGTTACGGCTAGTTCTTCAAGAGAGCATTGAAAGGGGAAGAACATTTCTTACCCTTTTGGTGCAGTATTTTTGGTGAAGGTGTGTTGGATCCTATCTCTGGTCATTGTAAATGGGAGGGCAGGCGGTCATCTCCTATTATAGAAGCCTTGGTTGAGAGGTTTCATTCATCTTTGCTTGTAAATCCGATGGGTTATGCACCATGCATTAGTGGGGAGGTCAGTAATTGCCACAATAAGAGGGAGGTTTCTTCTTGCTTTTCCTTTGAGATCATCAAAGATGGAAGTGGGGTTAGGTCAGGCCGTTGATTCTCAGTGTTTATCGCCTTAGCCGCAAGGTTGCATGGGCTTTGGGTACGATGGGGGGTGGTCCAAGGACTCGAGGAGAAACTTGCTTGTTTTGCCGATGATGATATGACACATGGGGTTGAGGAGGCAGTGTTCACTACGCCTGATGGTATTTAGAAGGATTGTTATGAGGGTGGAAGATGTGTGGAACCTAGAATGGATTTCTTTGATCTGGAAGGGGAGTATTTATCACAGGATGAGGAAGAGATTGGTAGTCAGGAAGGGATGATCGAAGCTTTCCAGGATGGTTCTAGTAGGCTGGTCGAGTATTCGGCTAGTTTTGGGGGAGATACGGTTGTTGATTCTTTGTGTGGCTGTGAGGAGGAAGGTCTGAATTCCACTATAATTGAAAAACCATCTACACCCTTTCCTAATTCAGGTACTCTCAAATCTGAATGCCCTATTAGTTCTTTACCTATTTCTGTTTCTCCTTTTGCAGGTTTTTCTCATGATGTTCATTTTGTTTTTGCTGGAATGATAGAATGTCGGCATACCCTGAGGGGTGATAAATCGGAAGAATGTGCAGGGGCTTGTGGGGTGTTTGAGGACTTTTTGGTGGAGGAGGACAGTGATAAGGAGGTTGATAGATTCATTGGAAATATTGGGTTCACTGTTAGCAATGGAGATGGCAATGAGGTTAAGCTCTCCAAATTTTTGATGATGTTGGATGAAAGGGGAAAGATCAATAAGATAGATCGGGGAAGCAAGGAATTGCAAAATCTTGAATGGGACATAAAGGATGGATCAGTAGGTGATATGGGAGGGACATCGAAGAGGACTGCTAGGTTGGGCTCTACAAAGGTTACCCTGTGATAGTGTTAACTTGGAATATTCGAGGGTTGTGTGGTGTGGAGAAGAGAAGATTGGTTAAAGAAGTCATTAAGAGTTGTAATCTGGATATTGTGGTGCTTCAAAAAACAAAAAAGAAGTGATGCCCGATCTTTTGGATACCTGGATTATGGGGTCTGACCTTCCTGAATGGTGTGTGATTCCTGTTAGTGACACTACATAAGGAATCTTGTGCTTGAAATCCGAGCAATGTTTGTCGTGTTGAGGGGTGGGTTGGAAGGTTTTCGATGTCTGTTTTGCTTAAAGATCTTCCTGGTCATGAGTGGATGTTCACTGAGTTTATGGCCCTGCGTCGACCTCCAATTGTGAGGATTTTTGCGGGGAGTTAAAAGAAATAAGAGATAGGAGGATGGGTTCGTAGATGGTGGGAGGTGACTTTAATGTGATTTGCTTTGTTAATGAAAAGAGGCCTTACAGAAGGATTACTCGAAGCATGAGAGAATTTGAGGAGTTCGTCAGAGTGGGGGCTCTTCGTTATTGCCCTTTGTGCATCGCAAAGTTTTGGGACGAACGGGCAAGATAGTCTAATTTTGTGCAAACTGGATAAGTTTTTGGTGTTGGGGGACTGGGAGGAGTTATACCCGCATTATTTCTAAGAAATAAGATCAAATATTAACTTCGGATCATTGGCCAATGGTGTTGCAAACTAGTGCTCGGAGTTTTGGGTCGAAGCCTTTTAGATTTGAGTATATGTTGACCTCTCATCCCTTGTTTAAGGAGTTGGTTAATTTGTGGTGGAATGAGTGTTATGTTGGGGGGTGGGGTGGCTTTCATTTGTGGCGAAAGGAAAACTTAGGGAGTGGAATAGAACATCTTTTGGAAACCTTAAGGAGAATAAGGTGAAGTTGAATGAGGAGTTGCTTGCTATTGACAAGTTACTTGAGGAAAATGTGGGAAGGTCTGTGGAGCTAGGGGCTAAACGAAGGGAGGTGTTGTGCTTTATTGAGAGAAATATGAAAGTGGAGGAAATTTTTTGGCACCAAAAGACTAAAAGTAAATGGCTCTGTGAAGGGGATGAGAATACTAGTTTCTTCCATAAGATGGCTAATGGGAGGAAAAGAAAAAAATTTGATCTCTAATTTATGGTGGATGGGGAGGAGATCATAAATTTTGAAGATATTTCTAAAGAAGCTACTTTTTTCTTTGAGAATCTCTATAAGAAGGAAGGGGGGGGGGGGGAGGCCTTTCATTGAAAACTTGTTTGAAGATAGTCTCCAAAGAAATCTCGTGCTTGATCTTGAAAGGCTTTTCTAGAGGAGGAAGTCAAAAAGTCTATATTTGATATGGATGGGTCTAAGGCTCCGGGACCTGATGGGTTTTCCTTACACTTTTATCAAGAGAGTTCGGACATCATAAAAGAGGACATTATGAAAGTATTCTTAGAATTCTTTGAAAGGGTATTTTTGAGCACTGCTATGAAGTCTACGTTCCTTGTTTTGATTCCTAAGATTGAAGGTGTGAGAGGTATGAGAGACTATCGACCTATCAGTTTGATGTGGTCTTTACAAGATTATATCCAAAGTTTTGGCCTCCCGGTTGAAAACTGTTATGGGAGAGGTGGTGTTTGCTACTCAAAGTGTGTTCATTGATGGGAGACAGATCCCTAGATAGTATTCTTATTGCAAATGAATGTGTGGATGTGATGAAGAGGGATAGGAAGAAATGGGTGGTCTATAAAGTTGATATGGAAAAGGCTTATGATCGTGTGGATTGGGATTTCCGCTTTTGGGTCCTTCAAAAAAAGGGTTTTGGGGATAAATGAATCTTTTGGATGAAGGGTTGTATTATGGATCCGTTCTTCTTTATTTTGATGAACGGTACTTCCAAAGGGTTTTTTAAAGCCTCTAGGGATCTTCGTTAAGGGGATCCTCTCTCTCCCTTTTTGTTCCCCCTTATGACCGATGGTCTAAATGCTATTATTAGAAAAGTATAAGATGCAAGGCTTGTGGAGGGATTCATTATTGGGGATGATAGAATTATGGTGTCCCATCTCTAGTTCGCTGATGATACAGTTTTGTTCCTCAATGCGGCTTTGGATAACATCAGGAGAGTGGAACTATGCATGAAGATTTTCCAAGCAATATCTGGGTTAAAGGTGAACTTGTTCAAGACAAATATGGTGGGGAGTGAAGCCGAGGAGAGTAATCTCATTAATTTTGCTAAGGTCATGGGGTGCTCAGTAGGAAGATGGCCGATCAAGTATTTGGGTATGCCTCTTGGTGGGAATCCGAAGTCTATGGCTTTTTTAGACTCGGTGGTGGAAAGAGTTTCTAAGAAGCTTGCGTGTTGAAAAAAATCGTATATTTCTCTTGAGGGTTGTATAATGTTGATTAAAGGGGCCTTATCTAACATCCCGGTGTACTACATGTCTATGTATAAAATGCCCAATAAAATCATGAATGTGATTGAAAAATATCAGAGGGACTTTCTATGGGAGCGGCAAGCTTACAAGAAGGATCATTTGGTCAAATGGGAGGTAGTAGTGAAGCCTGAGGAACAAGGTGTCCTTGGCTTGGGTTGGATGAAAGAGAGAAACTTGTCATTGTCAAGTAAATGGTTGTGGAGGTTTTCGACGTAACAGGGGAATCTATAGCATTCTAATATTCGCAACAAATATGGAAATGATGATAATGGTTGGGACTGTAATCCAAACCTCCCTCGATCCCATTCCTTGTATTGGAAGTACATTTCTCAGGTGAGTCCTTTATTTATCCTCATTCTTAATTTCTCTTGGGAAATGACCAAAAAATCCGTTACTGGAAGGATTTTTCGTGGGGGGATACTACCCTTGATTTAGTTTATCCTTGTATTTTTCGTATTGTTGTGCACAAAGAGGCCAAGGTGGCCGAGGTCCTGACCCATGGCACCAATGGGATCAACTAGACTCTCCCTTTCTCTCGGGATCCTTATGAGTAGGAGATTCCTATTGTGGGAAGTTTGATCGAAAACCTCTGTCTGGTTTTTCTGGATAGGGACGAGGTGGATACCCGTGTGTGGGCTCCTACGTCTGATGGTGCTTTCTCCTCCAAATCCTTTTCTCAATTTTGACAAATGATCATCCCTTGTCTAATCTAGTCCGAATTTCTAATATTTGGAATTCAACTGCTCGTCCAAGGGTTAAGGCTTTCTCCTGGATATCCTTTCTAGGAAGTGATGTAGCATGCATGACAATAATGAAAAGCATAGAGATCCGCAAGCAAATCAAATAACAATTTAAACTATAAACTAAATTTTTATTCTATCAAGTACATTAAAGTAACAAAAAATGGAGGATTAGTAATAAAACTACTCAAGTCAACTATCAAGGCACATGGGAAAAGTCTGAAAATAAGGGTCAATATGCTTAGATTATTAAGTAACTTCCTATAGGAACATAGCCAAACAAAACAAGGTTAGAACACCTAGCAAAAGGGACTAAAGGGGGAGTTTAAAGGAGCTGATATAGGGCTGGACAGCAGGCAACAAGAGGTCTATGAGTTGGCATCCATAAACAAGAGGTCCAACTAATGATATGTTTATGCAAAGGCTAAGGCTAAACAAGTTATGGTACTGGTAAAGGTGCTGACAGCAACTGTAAAGTAGTAGTGGGGCTAGTAATAGGATCAAAAAAAGGTTTATGTAAAATGGGAAATACCTGGGCAGAAACTCTCCTTTATATTGTAGTCCCTTAGAAGGACCCTTTGAACAACCAATGGGTGGTAAACACTTGTAGGACTCCTCTCAAGTTAAACCTTCAATCAATATCAGTGATAAAACATTGTAATAAATACCACTCTTCTATGAAGACTTTCAGCAAACAGTAGAAGTGTATAATTGAGGCAGCAGCTTAAAGTGGAAGTAAGAAGCCTTTCTTCAGACTAAAATAATTATAATAGCTCCCCTGGGCACTTCCCAACTCAGACATTCACTCAGCTACAAAAGAAAAGCTTCAAACCTTCAAAATTCTCCATAGGGAGATTTCTTCGAACACTTGATGTGTATAAAACTGACCAGCAACTAGATGATGAAATCAGAAGTCTCTCTTCAACCCAAATATTGTGGTAGCACCTGGGAACACTTTCCGAACTGTAGTCTTCAATCAGCCCTCAATTGGAACCTAGTTCTTCAAATAACCCTCTCTTAAGTATTTTGTCGAACAACTCGAACACGCAATAGACCCAAATCTGACCAAATTCCAATCTTCATGCACATGCAGTGAACTTTAGCAACCAATGATCAAGAGACCTGTACTCCTTGTGTAGCTATGGATTCCCTTGACTGACTGATGATGGTCCTCCCACAAAGGAGTGTCTGAAGTATGATCGAATAAATAAAAATAAAAATAAAAAAAACCATAGAGGGGACTATGATAGTAGGTGCAGGTTTAGGATTTCTGGGATCTTAGGTTTAAAAAAAAAAACGGTCTCAACTCTACATCAACTGCGTGGACAGAAATAGGTAGGAATTCTATTCTTTGATCCAACCCTTCCAATATAACTGTAGAAATTTTCAGGACAGCAGACTTTTAATTACTAGATGGATTTTCTTTAATTTTTAGGTATCTTGAACTGACCGATTGGTAGAGGGTTGGTGAGAATTAGGTTTGTGATGAGAACTTGCTGGGAAATGGTGTAATAGAGTGAACGATTGGTGGAGGATGCTGTAGGCCTTGATGGTTGTTGATGTTAACGAGGATGGAGGTATATGGTTAAGGATGAAAGAGTAAGAATGTGGAGTTTGGACTGTGGATGTAAGGCTTTAAAAAAAAAGCCCAGAAAATATGGAAGAGAAGAAGAAGATGAAGTAGAAAAAGGAGAATGTATACATGAGGAAATCACCAACCTCTACAAAGGAAATCAGCAACCTTTGTCTCTTGTAGGTAAACCAAGAGAAGAACCAGCCATGGGAGACACTTCAGCTGTGGGAGAGGAAAAAGGC
>JAOXJP010272711.1:0-20047 GCA_025762735.1 Platanus orientalis
CCCCCCCCCCCCCCCCCCCCCCCCCCCCCCCCCCCCCCCCCCCCCCCCCCCCCCCCCCCCCCCCCCCCCCCCCACGGATTCCAATCAGGTAAAAGATTTGCCTGACCCATTAGTATTACAAGGGTACTCAAACATTGAGGGGGGGGGGCAATTACATGAAACCCATATCCTGACCTGCGGCACCCTAAAAACCCACACCCCTCATTGATTTCACCCACAAATCATTGAAAATAGTAAACTTGAAACCTATTGCCACATTAGTATAGTTTTTCCTTTGATGTTCTATAACAAGACTGATGTCCTGAGAGATACAATCCCTGCAGCAGCCTTAGAATGGGATTTCTTCCTGGATCTAGGTTTTCAATCTGAAGTCTCCTGGTTTAGTTACCTATGACAGCACCTGGGTGACCGAGTATGTGTGTTTGAGTTATACCCCGCCTTATCTTAATAACAGATGCTGATACCCTGTTCTGGATCTGTCCAGCATCTGTGGCCAAGTACATACCTGCCCTGGTTCAGGCCCTGTTATTGCCTTGTTGCTGGACCCTAAATCCCAAACTGATTAGCTGGATACAAAACCCTGCTATAACCCTAGCCCAACCTCAACCTTGCTGAATTTATATCAGTTATCTTAACAGAAATTTAGCACACTCTGTCCTAATCAGTATCTGTTCTGAACCTGATTAATTCCACAACAAACTAACTATTTTCCCTACTGTCCAGTACACTAATCTGTCCATCGGCATCAGTTCTAAAGCCACATACATATACTCGCTGTTTTAACACTCAAACAGCAACCTTTTGCACACTGTTTAGCCTTGCTGTTTTTTCTGATTCTGAAACCATAACACCCTACCTGAGAGACAATACCCCCGTTGTTCCTTTCTGTTTAGGGTCTTACGACTCTTACACACCATCAGACTCTTGCTGTCTGACCCAGATTGTGAGCTCATAAATCATATCCAAAACTCTTCTTTGTGAATTAAAAACCAAGCCTTCATCCTACACTTGTGTGTTCACCCTCTTATATTCATTTTTGTTTTGCTGTAGTTAATTAACTGATATTTTGGTGGTGTGCGGCATCAATTTTGGAGATTGAGCTTTTCTTCTGCATCAATGTGGCAGTACGACTAGCACATGTAGGCCCCATATTTTGGCTGTTTTAACAGTCAAAATAATTTCAAAAAAAAACTTGCTAGTCGTGCACCACAAAAATTCTAAACCTAAATGCAACTTAGCCTTATTACACATGACTCCCTAGAGACAAAATAATTATAAAAAACCCCTTGGCCATTAAAAAGGCCTTGTTACAATAAATAAATAAAAAAACCCACCTAAACTACTCTAACTACTAGGACAAGCCTTGGAGACTGTCCATGGTCTTCAAGCTTTTCCTTCTGCACATAGTATGCTCCTGCATCAAATCCTCACTTGGTGAAGTTCAGGGCTGTATTGCCCCCATCTAGTAGATACTTTTTTATATGAAAGAAATTTTCATTAAAGAAAGGGACGAGAAGTCCCAAAAGAAACCAGCTACAATAAAGATTAGTTACCAACAAATAAAGAAGCCCAACCCTGTTTGGTAGAGTTTACTGAACAGTTGAACTCATTTGTCATCATTGGGCTGGTTTGTGTCTTCTTGAAGTGGTGGATCTTCATGACCCCGAAGAATATTGCACTTGGATAGATCTTTATCATGTTCGAACTCATTCACATGAAGATAGAATCTCTCCGAAGTCTTGTAGCACAGTTTAGGTATGCTGAGCAACTCTCTGCTTGCTTTAGTACCTCTCATAGCACCATGCCCAGTCCACCTTGGATTATTGATTTAGGAACCTCAGATCATATGACTGGCACAGTTTCATTGTTCTCATATCATGTGTGTTCTATGAAAGCCAAAGTCCGAGTAGCAGATGGAAGTGAAGCTTCTGTATCAGTTTCACCTTCTATGACCTTTTCTTTTGTGCTTCATGTTCAAAACGTCCCTTAGAATTTATTATTTGTTAATCATCTCTCTAAGACCTTGAATTGCAAAGTTTTTTTCTTCCCATCTCACTATGTTTTTCAGCATTTGGAGACAAAGCAGGTGATTGGTAGAAGCCATAAGGCTTAGGGGCTCTAGACTTTTCACAGTTCTCTCTACACAGCTGCAGCAGTCCAGCACACATTACCCTCATGTCATGATTCTATTGTTGACCAACAAGCTCAGTTACATTGGTGGCATTACAGATTTGGTCACCTGTCATTCCCACTGCTGAAGAGAAGATTCCCAACTTGTTCTCCTCATCTGTTTCCAATCTTCAGTGTGAGACATGTGAGTATGTCTCTGATCCTAACAGGAAAGGGGTTTATACCCGTTATCCAATTGCCAATCATGTTTTATATGATCCTCTTTCTCCTTCATTTAGGGTTTTCTCTTTTTTGTCCTTTATTTATATTTTATGTAGTGTTGAACAGGCTCTCTCTCAACCAAAATGGCAAGAGGCCATGGATGAAGAGATGAAGGCATTGGAGAAAAATTGCACTTGGGATGTAGTTGATCTATCAAGAGATGAGGATCCTATGGGGATGCAAATGGGTCTTCTCTATGAAGCTTAAACTAGATGGTGCAGTGAAAAGGTACAAGGCACGATTGGTGGTAAAGGGTTATACTCAATCCTATAGAATAGTCTATTATAAAACCTTCATACATGTGGCTCAAATGAACTTCACAAGATTTTTGATATCTCTTGCAACAAGATTGACCTCTTATGCAACTAGATGTGAAGAATGCTTTCCTCCATGTGAACTTATAAGAGGAAGTTTATATGACACAACCTCCAGGTTTTCAAGGAAAGGAAAAGTGTGCTGATTGAAGAAATCTGAAAAAGGTCAAATAAAGTCACCAAAGGTATGTTTAAGAAATTGCAAGGTGCTATAATGAGGTTTACGTACAAAAAAAGTCAAGATGACCATACCTTGTTAAGCATTATAAAGGAAAGGTTATAGCTCTTTTTCTATATGTTGGTGGCATTGTGGTTACAAGCATGGACCTGTGAGATAAAGGGCCTGAAAGCTACTTGGGGAAAAAATTCAAGACTGAAGATCTAGGTTAGTTGAAATATTTCCTTGGGATTAAGGTGGCTCAATCCAAGAAAGGCATCCTTCTATCACAAATGAAATATGTCATGGATTTCTTACATGACACTAGTATGATGGGCTGCAAACCATGTGACACCCCAATGATACCAACCACAAGCTAAAGGAAGATGAAGATACAAGATTAATTAATGCAACAAAATACCAAAGATTAGTGAGAAAACTAATCTATTTGTCACTCGTGAGGCCTGATATTTCTTATGTTGTTGGAGTTGTGAGTCAGGTTATGCATGCCCCCACTATTATTCATCTAGAGGCCGCCTACCACATCATTCCCTCTCTGAAGAAGAATTCAAGTAAGTGCATTTTATACAATAAGAGAAGAGACCTTCGTGTGATAGCCTACACATATGCAAATTCAGTTGGATCTGTGTCAAACAAAAGATCCACATCTAATTGCTACACGTTTATTGGTGGAAATTTAGTCACATAGAGAAGCAAAAACAGCCTGTAGTAGCAAGATTGAGTGACAAAACAGAGTTCAGGTCCATGGCTCATGAGATCGACAAACTTCTATGGATTAAAGAGTTGTTGACCGAGTTGGGATTTCCTATTTGTGGACCAATGTCTCTATACCGTGATAACAATGTGATAACAAGGGAGTAATCAACATTGCCCACAATCTGTTTCAACATGATAGAACCAAACATGTGGAGATGGATCATCACTTTATCAAAGAGTGCTTGAAGTTAGGAAATATATGTACTCCCTTTGTCAAGACAGATGATCAGCTTGCTTTTATTTTAACCAAGGGATTAACCAGTACTCAGTTTTCCTCCATTGCTAACAAGATGGGAATGTGGGATCTCTATTCCCCAGCTTGAGGGGGAGTGTTGGAGATTATGTATATAGCAGTAGATAGTAGCATTCATGTATATGGAGCATGGTTGTAATTACCTTATGTTGGGAGTTCTTTCTTTCCTTCCTTTAGTATTAGTACTGTACCTGTGTAGTATACCTTCTCTATATAGTATATCATATATGTATGAAGTATATACATTCAATAAGAGATAGAAGAGTATACATTCCATATAAGATTTTCCCCAATTTTCTTTCTTTCTTCTTCTTCTCAAAACCCTAAACCTACACCAACCAAACACTAAAAACCAATTCAACTGTTATTATGCATAAATCACTCTCAAGCCTCAGATTGGTAGAATTAGTTTCCTTAAAATCGAGTCCAAAGTGGGCCACGGGCTGGAAGAGATGGAAGATCACTTTGATGAACAGTGAGGACTCCTAGTATGTAGAAAAAAAAGGTTTAGGTCAACATGCAAGAATTCAATAATCACCTTGATCCGTGACGATATTGATGATAGTGACAATATCAATGATGACCTTGATATGGATGACAAATGCACTATGGATATGATGCCAAAAATATACCAATTTGATATCACCCTTCAATTCGAATTAGCAAGGATATTTTTTTCAAGTGACTACACAAGCAATTTATGGATCTAAAAGAGTTGGTTGATGTGGAGAGGGAATGATGCAACTCAATGTCTTGACCTTATATGTGTATTTGTCTCATTCCGACTTTGATTTCACAATCTAATATTACTCCATAGCAGAAAGATTCATCAAAAAGGTCGGCAAGGCATATAAAGTTTCTGTGCGATGCTACAAACTTTTGGGTGTTATTGCTTTTGAAAAATTGACAATGACTTAGGATCCATTCACACAAGTATGAGAGTTGATAGAGCAAAATATAATGGGACAAAACAAAAGTATTGATCTAGGGAAAAGAAATCATCCTTTCATGAAGTTGGTGCACTAGGGTTTTAAAACTCATTTTGCAGATTGCGCAATTTATGAGACACCAAGCCATAAGTATACAAATACATAGAAACCAAAAACCCAGTTAGGATAAATTGAAAAACAGAACCAACTTTTTTCCAGTGCACCCAAACATCAAGGAACTATGATATTTATATAGTTTTTGTACAATCAAATTTAACTATCAATCGCTAAGTGAAATTCACTTATTTTAGAGTTTTACATTTCAATAAATTAAGCTTTCTAACGCTATTGAAAGGTATAAAGGGAGAAATTAACTTTGCATTAGGTAAATATTGAAAATCTTTAACTAAATAGGATCATATTTTTAGGGTGTCAGAAATTGTTACTGTACAAGAAAACCTATTCCGATGACTCTGATCTTATCTGCATTAAAAATGGAAGTTCTATCTAGAATAAGCACTCATCCAACAGAGATTTAATCTCACAAAAAAACCAAGTCTCAGAGTGTGGTTCCATGTGAAACTGAGAAAAAAATTATAAAGAAAGTGAACTATGGAATATTCTCTTCTCAAATGAATTTGAATACCTCATTTCCAACCCTGTAATATATTTTACATAGCCATTGATAAAATTGTTAAATCTCAATTGGCTCTACCAAATACAACAACAACTACAACGACAAACAGCCTTATCCCAACTATTTGGGGTCGGCTACACGAATCCTGTTCCGCCATTCTGTTCTGTTTAGGGCTCTTCCAAGTATGGATTGTAAAATAGCAGTGTGCAATGCTACAACACCTCCACAACCCTAGCATAGAGCAAAAACTCACTGCCACAGTAGTATAAAAATCAATAGAAGTTCTTCAAATGGAACTAAAAAATCATACTTGGTTTCAAGGAAATAAATGACACTGTTTCTAAGATCAAAATATGCAAATCACTTATGGCTATTAGTATCCAATTCTTTTGAGGTTAACTAGGGTGATTTCCCAGTAGTCAAATTTTTGAATTTGGAACAGAGGAACTTCTCTATTGTTGATTGTGATGCTCAATCTGCATGGTGTACTATGAAACTAGTGTGATATTAATCAACCCTAGTCCAAAGAAAAGTACCTATAAAGAGGAATTATCAGTATAACTAAACAGGCGAGTAAACCATTTTACTCAAGTATCATATCAGAACCATTCAAATAAACAGAATTACCACCTTCCAATTAAAATAATTCAAAATGACTAATCCAGCAAGAAATTTCGAATGCATCACAAATTACTATTAACAGAAGTAGATCCCCACCTTGGCGTGGCGATGGAGAGGGGTAGCTGCCATCAAGCAAATTATAGTAGAACAATTAGGATTAGCGATGAGAGCACCCTTCCCAGATCCAAGCTTAATGTGAGCCATGGCATCGGGATTAACCTCCGGAATAACAAGCGGGACCTTTTCGTCCATTCGGAATGCCGAGCTGTTATCAACGACGACGGATCCACGTTCCACGGCGATAGGCCCAAACTCCTTACTTATAGAACCTCCGGCGCTGAAGAGAGAGATATCAACACCGTCGAAGCTGTCTCCCGTTAGCTCTTCGATAACATAATCCTTATCCTCAAACGTTAGTTTCTTCCCAGCGGAGCGTTTGCTGGCGAGCATTCGGATGCTTCGGTAAGGGAAGTTGCGGTCAGAGAGGACGCGGAGGAACTCTTGGCCGACAGCGCCGGTGACGCCCACGACGGCTAGAGACGGTCCGTCTTCCTTAAGGCCCATCCTTACAGAGAAGCTGTTTCCTCTTCTTCCACTGGTAATGGTGGGGTTGGGGACGAAGGTAGTTCCGCCGGCAAGAAGGTGGTGGCCGTAAGCCATACCCGTAGCCCTCATTTTCTGCGCCGGTTGCCGACTGCCTTCTTCGAAATGGAGAGCTTATTGTTCTACTGCAGTTTGTGGTCTTAAGAGAGACTACAGTGAGTTCGGTAGGCGGGTAGGCGGCTAGGGTTTTTGGATTTCTTTCTGCTGAACGAATTCTGTCAAAAACCATGTGCTCGCGGCGTCCAGCGTGTACTACGTGAGCGGGAAAGGCTGTCAAGCTATGCACGGTTAAACCTTGCCCTAATTAAATGCCTACCGGTTTTGGAAGCAAATGTTCTACTAATCTACTCCCCCATTTATCCAGAGACAAAGACTGGGTGTATACGGTTAAAACCGTGAGCCTTTATGTTTAGTAACGTGGGGAGCAGAACGTTTGCTCCCACCGGTTTAACAGAAAATATTATATATTCCATCTGCTTTGCCTGATGTATTAGGATGGAATTAGGGGTGGACACATCAGTGCTGAAAAAGTGATAAGCACCCACCAAAAAGTGAAAGTCACTTTTAGGTACTGATACTCAGCCCCCTGATGTCATCCGAATACATCAGGAAAAGCAAATTTCGGTACCTAATCCCAGCCCGGAAGATTCGGCCATTTCAAGTTTGAGATCAGAGCTTCCTTGAAGGAATACCCTTCAGCCAGCTCTATTCCCTCGGGACCACAGCATTATCGCTCCTCGTCTCCGTCGTGATTCCCGTCGCCTTTTCCCTGACTGGATTTTTTCGTTGGGGAGGGAAATGGTGGGCCGTTCCTGTTTCTTCGTATGCTAACTTAGCAGAAAAGACACACAAAGCTAGTTTGGAAAAGGTAGCTTGCAGAAAGGATATGTGTCAGCTTAAGGCTTAACGTTCTCTCATGTTTTTCTGAACAAGTGATGCTTATTTTTCTTGAATTTTTTCATGCATTGTTGCCTTTTAATAGTATTCATGAGTAATAACATGATTTGTGGTTCTATCATCTTTCAATTTGCATTGTTTAATGTGCATCTAGCATTCCTTGGTTGTAATATTTTTTTTAGTATCATTTTCATATGCCATTGACCTAGGTGGAGGTAGTAAGGAGGGACGTGACAATTTATAATTTAACGGTAGATATGATCTTAAACAGAGGGGAATGACGGAACAGGATTTGTGTAGCCGACTCCAAATATTTGGGATAAGGCTGTTTGTTGTTATTGTTGTTGTATTTTCATATGCCATTGCAAACAAATTATCTGTAAATATCTCATGAACCATTTCTATATTTTTTTGGATGAATAAACATTGTGATGCTTAGTGAGTCCTTTATGGGCAGCATTGCCATTCGATCTACTGATAACTTCCCAATGACATTTTCCCCAAATTCATCCCCCTTCGATGATGTATGTAAGACTAATTGATGTTTCATCAGTTGGGAGACGTGGGTTTAGTCATCCTATCTCTTTAACTTCTGCCTATAAAACTTCATTCGAGCGCAATGATAATCATGACCGAATGACCTCCAAAACTTGTCACTATAGCTCCTTTAAGTAGCAGTCAGGAATATGGAGCTCATTTTCACAAAATAAAAAAACCGTTCTACACAATAAAATCAACACAAGCCCCATTTTGACGACAATTTGGCCAATTACGACTAAAATCTGGATCTGTTTCATAAAATTTCTTCAAAAACTCAACCCAATGATCTTGACTTGCATAATGGATAATATCACCGAATTTTGGCTCAAAGCATTGGCCACTTTATTTTGACGTCCTGCTTAATACTGAATAACAAAGGTTAAGCTTTTCTAAATAAGTCATCCACTTATCTTATATAGACAGTTCAAAGTGTGGTAGCCATGGATATTTTTCTTTAATTCATGATCAAAGTAAAGAATGAATTCTCATTATATCAGGAAAATCATCAGTGTCCTAGTGCTTAAACTCTGCATCGTAAGTCGAGTATTTTTCTTGTATTATTCAACTTTGTTAAAAAGTAATGCTATCAAAGTTGGAAAGAGCTAATAAAGGTGCTTTAGTCATTTTTCACTGGCCAAAACAATAATAAGCTTGTATAGGTTCACTGAAAATTTTCATCTCTTAATCAATCTATGATCATGATCAGGAGAGAATTGAAGATTGGGCCTTAGGGATTGGCCATTCTAAGATAGCTTTGATCTTCTTTGGATCCACTTTAATTCCCTCAGTTGATAGAATTTATCCAAAAACACCGAACTATCAACAATAAAGTCACACTTCTTCACATTAGCATGAAGTGTTAGCTCAAAAAAACTTGCTGAAGATCAACGTACTACTTCTCATCTATGACGAGATACACCAATATGTCATAAAGAACATTACGATAAATTTCCTAATAAACATCTGAAATGGTTGGTTCAAAATGTGCATTTGATAACTTGAACAGCAAGACCAGCAAATCATACAGTAATTTTCCTTATTTAATCACCTACTGGTGCAATCCTTAAACTCTTACGAATGCATTAATTTTTTATTTTAAGTCTTCGAGTCTTGCCGCCAATGACTCATCTCAACAACTTCATCTTAGTTACGCTCTCTATGTTTGAATTGTTTCTTGGCCATCCAACATTCGGATCTATAAGCATGGCTTGTCTTAAGCTATCTTATAAAAAATTTCCTTCGACTTCAATAGTATGTCTCTGTCATGTGACACTCTAGAAACATCCCTCTGACTCTAAGTAACATTATCTTCATTCTCTCCTTATAGATGATTGAAACTAGATAATGAAAATGGTCACTCTAGGGTCTTGCTTTACTATAAATTTGTATCTACTTAGTTTCTATTATTATTTTTATTAAACCTGTATTTCATATATTCTGTTTTAGTCTAGTTCATCTTAACAAGTTTTGATTTCAGAACATCACTCTATAGTTCCAAAATTTTCTTTACCCTTTTTAACAGTCTCATCAATCAAAACAATATTATGGACAAACAATCGTACACCACAAACACATCTCTTGTATCGACCCGATGATCAATAATGGAAAATTTTGTTACGAGAAACATTATCTCCTTTGTAACACCACAACTGATTCTAGAAATCAACTTTCCCCCATATCTTTTCACTTTCTTAATTGCGTGAGAAGGAAAAAGACCAGAGAGAAAAAGATATCTAAAAACCATATATATATTTTTTGATAATTGTCTAAAAACCATATTAAAGAAGGGAAATCCCATAGATGTTATTTTCTAAAACCATCAAAGTTCCTAAATAAATGAGGAGCTATTAAAACAACTGGAGCAAATGTTCTGTCTAAGATTTGGTGTCCAGGACACTTAACTCCCATCCATTTTATTCCATACGATTTCCCTTGCTGTTTTGGACACCAAGTCTTCTACAAAACATTTAGGTTATGTCTGTTTGAAGGCAAAGGTGTAGGTAAGTGTATGATTTTACAACTTTTTCCCACAAATTAACTTGTTTACTCCGCAAAATTGTCTTAGAAAACAAAACTTTACAGTCTTTGTCTTTAGTGTATTTTACTTGTAATTAAACACATTTTAGCCTTCTAAATTATTTTGTATTTTCTTATTAATTAGAAATAAAATATAAAGAGCTAAAGTGAATGGTAATTTTTCTACACTTTATTACCTTTTGCTTGTAATTAGAAATGTATTGGTACAAAAAATTATGACTTCTTTATACTTTACTTTGCCAGCTGTTTCTATGGTAGTTTTTCTGTCTTTTTCCACTACAGACAATTACCTCTTTATGGTAAAGGATTGAAGGACCGTCATTTTAGGTGGATCCAGTTGGTAAATGTTATCTGTCTTTTCTATGGTGATCGGTTGTCAGAAACCGATTTTGAGTTTGGTTTTTCATGATTTACATGTTTTTACTACCTTATTGATTTTTATATTAAACCGGGTGCAGAAGAGAAGGGGTGATATCATCTGCGACACCCCCTCCTATGGGACACTGGGGGGGGGGGACCAATTCACTTTTGGGGGATTTTTCATTCCCCCTCCCCCCTCCCGTGTGTCCCAGGGAGGGTGTCGCAAATGATTTCATGCCGAGAATAGAAAGGTGGATTCCACTTGTCATTCTGAGAGGGGAGACGACTCTGACAAGGGTTACTTAAAGAAACACACGTGGTACCATCCTCTATGTAAAAACACCCCGCCCTATCCACTTTAGATCTCTCCGTAGCCATATATAGCTGTCGGTGAAGGATGTAGACACCTGCCTCCCAAGAAGTGAAAACCACCTTTTCGGAGGGTATTTTCACTCTTTGGAGGCACGTGTCTGTCTCATGCACCGACAGATAAATGTCGGCAGGAAAGGATATCTGTCGGCAGGAGAGGGATCATTTGAGTGCCTCACCATGTGTCATTTGTGTTTTGCATATGGGAGATTATCCATTTTGTATAAATACCCTCTCCTATCCTCTCTCTATTTTTCCAATTATCTTTATTTGGGCATTGCTTCGTATGCTGATTTGAGACTGGGGAGACTTATTTTCATTTCAAACCCAAAGGGCTATTAATCCAGTACATGAAGATATCATGTAGACACCCCTTTTTCTTCACCCCACCCCCCTAAAAAAATAAAAATAAATAAAATCCAGCACAAGGAATGATGCTATGGGTATTTTAGTAAATACATAATATAAGTTATCTAATCCTCCTTCAATATCTTCCCTACTCGTGGAGATACCCTTTGTTGGTGCCTTGGATTTGGTGCGACTGAGTAACAAGGTCCAAAGGACACATCAGCGCTGAAAAAGTGATTTACACTTTGGGGGGGGGGGTGCTTTTCACCTTCATCAGTGATGTGTATGCCCCTGATGCTGGGCAGACCTTATTCATATATTAAGGGGTTGTACCAAATCTTAAGCGCTTTGTTGGCATTGTGTCATCTATAAACTGGAATTGGCGAAATATCAATTGGAGAAAGGGAACGGGTAGAGTTAACAACATGGGAAGTCTAGTAATCAACACTTACCTTTCTAATTTTGAAACAAATCTTCTGTTTACGATTTGGTGTCTTCGTAGGGCTGAACAATGGGTTGGACCAGTCTAAGCTTGGCTTGAGTTAGATCCAATAAAGATCCGGGTCAAAGATTAAAGCCCAAACTTTTGATAGGGTCGGACTTGAACTTATCTTTACGTGGTCCAGATCCAACCTGAGGCCCAAACTTTATAAGATATATTGTTTTAATTGCTAATTTACTAAGCCTTTTAAAGTCAGTAAGATTTCATAGATAGGGCTGGACTTGGGTTTAAGTATTCAATTTTTTTTTACCCGAACCCAAACCAATTCTGTAATATAATATAGCAGGTTCAGGCCCAGATCTATCATGGCCTGACCCATGCCTATCCCTATGTCTCGGACACCAAAGGAGAACACGCGAAACAAAATGGATAGGAATTTGAAATTTTGTCTAATTCCTACCCATCTTGTTTCATGTGATGACCCCTGGTGTCCAAGACACCATCTTGGACAGAGCATTTGCTGCCTTCTAATTTATATGGGAAGGGATGTTCTGTCCAGGGGACGTCATATGGAATAAAATGGGTGGATGATGTATCTTTTGAATATGGAATATGCATTTTATTCCATGTGACGGCCCCTGGCCCCTGGTGTCCTAGACACAAAATCCTGGACAGAACATCCTTTCCCACAAATACATGTCATGAGGGTGGGTTCTCCTGATTCAAAATCTCTCACTTTTCTCGCTTTTTCACTCCACAGTTTCTATTGGCTCTCCCTCTCTTAAATTAATTTCACACATGAAAATCAAACTTGTCAAAACCAGTATGCGTAAAGCGGATTTCATTTTGTAAAAAAGTGTACCCCAACCCTCTTGTGGTAGGCACTGGGCAACACATGATGGTTGAAAGTGAAAGACACTCGACACTGACTGCAATAATTGGTGGTTAGCATTTTTTGGCCATGTGTCATTGCACACTTTTCCGGAATAAGAAATCTGCTTTGCAGCATGGGTGTCTAAACCGGAAGAAAAGTTCTATAAACAAACACAAAAGAAAAAAAAAGGCAGAGAAGTGGCCAAGCTGGGTTGATCTAATTTTAGCACCAGGTCGAACAGAGTGAAAACATCAATGACATTGTTATTCTTTTTAATCAATATTCTTAAGTAAGCCTGGTTATCAATCTCCCAGCTAATCCAGGCCGACCACCAGGGTCAACTGGGTCAACTCAGAACCGGCCATTTTGACTGTATCAATCCAATTCTTGTGCAAACTTGGTCCCTAGACAAGCCTGACCCTCATAGGGGACCAGGTCCTGGGATTTCCCTATCAATCAGCTTGGCCGGCAGAGACTTTTGTAGTGATGATTTTCTTAACCCATCAAAGTGATGGGCCATCTCTTGAAAGGGGGCTCAAAACAAAAAACAGTGATGCTTCCATCCCATTTATTTACCAATTTGTGGATGAATAATATACTATCACTAGTCTACAAGATAATCCTATTTTAAGTCAACAAATCAGTTAGACGGATCCCAACCCGATTTGATGCTCGCCTAAGTTCCTACCATCATCTATATAAATCTCAGAGTAGTTCATCCAAAGAAACATAAATTGTTTTTCTAATGCTCCTCTCCATGCAAACGTCCAAAGCTCCATTTGATGGATTGTCTTTGACAATAAAAATCTCTATATCATACTTAGACTGTCCAAATAATAGATTCGGGATCTTCTATAGCGGAAGCCTGTGTAGCGATCACCATGGGTTGACACATGACATGTGTAGGGTTAAAAGTGTCAAATAAGACATCCAAGTTAAAAATTGGCACCCAAAAAAGATGTTAAATTCAAATATAAACACCCCACGTTCAGTCCATGGTGATTGCTACATGGGCTTCTGTTATAGAGGAACACAAGTGCAAAATAAAGATTAATACTTCAGGTGTCAGTAGGTGCCTCACCTTAGGACCTTTACTGGATCTCCACTAGAAAAAACATAATTAAAAAAAAAAAAAAAAAAAAAACCCTCGCACCATAATTTCATGTAAAGAAACTTTATTAATTTTTTTTTGTTAATTTTTAAATGGCACAGCTGGCAACCCCCATTAATAATTTAATCTAGTCTTCATCTTTAATCAATATGAGATGCAAACAAGAGTGAAGAGGTCAATGGGTACAATTTTCCCATATTTATCTTTTTAGGAGAACAGATAACCCTAAAAATGTGGTCCCAACAATACAACAAAAACCCACCAACCAATGATCTTCCCAAAAGCATCAAATCCTGTGTCCATACATTTTTTTGGTCCCTCGGACTGCTTCCTCTTAAGGTTTCTGTCACTTATGTTCAAGGCGGCTTGAAAACACCCCTTTTAAAATATTTTGGTCCCCAGGTGGGAATAGTTTACTATTTAACTCATTTTCAAATAAAGCTTCTTCCACACAAACCCAAGTCATAATCAAGGGCTCCCATATATGGTCGTGACCCGCCCGAACCGGCCCAGCTTTATCCGAGTTTTTGTGATTAAACCCAACCGACCCAATTAAAAATGGGTTCCAAATAAAAAATTGGTTCTTTGAGAAGACTGTGATAAGGATTCACACTTTAAGTATTAACTCATTTTTAAGCTCGAATTTCCATCTAATCCAATTCACACCATGGCTTGACCAGGTTCAAATAAATAAATAACATAAATAAACTATAAAAAATAACTTAATTAATAGAACAGCAAGTGCTCTTGATTCTGTTTCAATGACATTTATTTATAAATGGTGAACTGAACGGTACAAACACATAAATCATTTCCCAAAAAGAAATGCATAAAAGAACTTTATCATGTACTGTCCAAAAGTGTTTCATTTCATCAAACACAAACCTTCACAACCTAAATCTAAACTGAATCTCCACCCACTTTACCTCTCAAACCTTGTGATTTTCCTTACAGTCAGTATCAACTTTCAATAGTACATGGCCCTTGCTTGTGCCTTATTTTCATCAACAAAAAAGTTATTGAAGGCATTACTGCTAATAAGTTGCTTAATCTCTTCATCATGACCATAATCTAGTGGAGTTCCTCCCCACATCCCATTTGGCTTCTCAGTCCACCCATCCACACCACCTCCACCAGTACCACCACCATTAATGAATTTCTGGTTCTCTTCAACCCTATCATAGAAATAGCTCCCCTCTAAGTCTTTGCCATAATTGATCTGGTTGCAACTTCCATCAGAAGAGCTGCAACTTGGTTCACCTCCAAACATGAGGAGATTGTCTTGCATTTGATACTGGTTTGTGGGATCCACAAAGCTCTCTTGAGCTTGGAGAAGAGAAGTGGTAGCAGTTGTAGAAATGTTGGTGTTATTCAAAAGATTTGATGGTATTGAAATGGGTTCAGTCAAACATTTTTGGGTGTAAGATGACAAGGTTGATAGTGATGGTGATGATACAGTTGAAAGATGAGGTAGGAAGGATGGTTGAGAAGGTTTTCTCTGAGGGAAAGGTACTGTACCTATGAGTTTCTTTTTGAGCTTGGTGTTCCAGTAGTTCTTGATATCATTGTCAGTCCTGCCTGGCAACTGAGAGGCTATTATTGACCACCTGCAATTGATAGAATAAGTTCTATAAGAGAGAAAACCTGAAACTCTGTTAACAGTTGTTAATAAGGTATAGTTTGGGAGATTTAAGCTTGGTGTGCATGTAGAAGAATTATGTAAAAATTGCAAATTCTTGGTCTATGCAGGCTTTCCTGAAAGCTAACTAAGATGGTTTTTCAATCCGTTTTTTTTTTTTTTTTCTTTTTCTCTTTTGCCACTTCTTTTGATGAATTTCGTTTTTACCATGACAGAAAGAGAATGAAAAATGGAGGAGATCAACTTGGGTAATTAAAATTAAAATATGGATGGTAAAGTGCAATTTTGCAGGAAAAGAAATTTGACAGCACCTGCTTCCAATGTTAGCAAAGAGATTGCAGATTATCCTATCTTCACCATCAGAGAATTCTCCATGTTTTATGTTGGGCCTTAGATAGTTAAGCCATCTCAATCTGCAACTCTTCCCACATCTCTTCAGACCTGAGACAAACCAACCCGTTCTAGATTAGAAACAGGAAAACAGAAAGATCTAAAGAAACCCAAAAAGAAGAAGAAGAAGAAAGACAAACCCTCAAATAAAATCATTTTTAACCTACCAGCTTTGTGTGGGAGAGCAATCCAATTCCCACCAGTCCCATATTTCTCTATGAACTCCTTGAGCTTGGCATCTTCTTCAGGTGACCATGGCCCCTTCTTCACGTTTGCCTTGTCACAGCAAGGAGCCCTTCCCATCTCCCTCTGAGCTCTGGTGATCTCTGGTCTCTCCTTGACACCCTTTTCCAGCAACCAATCTTCTTCTCTAGTTCCTATATGAGCAAGGGGTTGGTGGCGACGGGCGATGCCTTTGTCTGGAAGACTTGGTTTTTTGAAGTTTTGGACAACCCCAGAGATATATTTATTGAGAGATGCAGAAGTCAAACGATAGGCCTCTCTGATTTCAATCAGCTCTTAATCTAATCCCCTATTGCTGGCTAGCTAGATGATAAAACTTTCAATCATAAATAAATAAATAAACCCATCTTCCCTTCCTCTAGCTACTCTTAACTTTGTTTCTTCCTTCGCTAAAGAATCCAAAGTCTTGCTGTAGTGAAATACAAATGAGCATTTGAAAATGATAGCTACTATGGGACTCTAAAATTTGACTTGTGAGGACTATAGCCCTAGTCATAGGTGAACTATTTGTTAATTATTAGGGCTACAATTGAGTATATGTAAACATACACGTATAGGTACATACATGCACGTAAATATACATGGGTGATGGGCCTGATGAAAAGGTGATGGGCCCACATAGTTAGGCCCTCTATTGAATTACATCTACTTGTGAAACACCAGATCAAATGTTCCAACTGTCCAATCGGTCGCCTACTTTAGGACAGTGAGAAAAGTCATGGCTAGTGTCACATCAGTCACATGTGGACTGTAGGCAAACCAATATACCATTCATGGTTCGGTCCTATTACATAGTATCATCTATTCCAAATGGACCCCTTTCTAGACAGATGACACATCTGAATAGGGGCGCCCAAAGCCCATATACGTCAGAGGGTCCTCCCAAGTGATCTTACCGGCCAAAAATCGACCCAACAATGGTCCTAGCCGTCCTACAAATTGACTTGTTATAACCCGCACTATTCTAACCGGAAAATGATTGTCTGTGTTGAGACAGACCTCTAAAGGTGTGCCATTGATTAACACATGATGTATTTTTGAATTTGATGTCTTTTATTGACCACCTACTTTTTCAAGTGAACACTTTTTTGGACCCTTTTACCACCCAAAACAATACACGTCTGTTTATAATTCACCCTATACACTACATGGGCATTTTTTTTTCGCAAAACATTTGCTTCGATTCCAGAGGGAAATTGATCTACTCACTCCCACTAGTTGATACCAACTCGACTTTGTATTTTTGTATATGAATAAGTATATGCTTTGAGTACTTTCTTTGTGGGAATATCGTGGGTCTAGGGTTACATGAGTGTGAGGACCCATACACCTGTACAAAGGTTTGTATCCAAGACTTGTCATACTTGTCCCATGTAGAGAGGATTTGCAGCCACAGTTAAACGGGTCCTAGCTAAGAAATCACCTATGTTAAAGGTTGTTTTTGGCATGCAATAATCTTGAGATCAAATAATGTGATTGTTGAAATATATTAAGTGTATTAATTCTAACCACTCCTACAACCTTAGGGTTTTAGGAGAGACAATTAATTGTTTTATCTAAAGTGTTATCAGTGTAGGAGTTCTCATGTTCGAAACTCCTCACCACTTGTTCTAAAAGTTCAAATTGATAAAAGTAAAAATAATAAATCAATTTATCTTATAGCTTAGGTTGGGCCAGGCCCTCGGTTGAACTCTCATTCATAGGCCCCACCTCATATGAATCTCACCTCACACGAGTTATTTTATTCCAAGTGTACTCCTATTTCATACAGGCTGTTCCATTCAAGTCTGGTGTGGAAATGACCATGCATTAATTACCCTTGGTTAAGAGTTTCGAACATGAGACCTCTTACTCTAATACCACTTTAAATAAAGAAATTAACCATCTATCCTAAAACCCTAAGGTTGTAGGAAATGTTAGAGTTAATATACTTAATATATTTTCACACTCCCCCTCAATAAGGACACTCCTAAACAATGAACACGGGAGAGTTATGTGCATCCACATAACATGTATACATGTGCACAAAGGGCCTATGAGAATAATTGTGTTTTCCATGGGGAGATTTGAACTCGTAACCTAAAACCTACTATGATACCATCTTAAATAAAGTAGTTAATTGTTTCTCCTAAAACCCTAAGGTTATAGGAGAGGTTAGAGTTAATATACTTACTATATTTCAACAGCGATCGGTCTAGACATCAACTTATCAGATTACGTTGGTCGTTTGTTTACTTAAGAAGGCTTGATTGAGAAAGAGGGAGTGGGAGGAGGGAAAGCAATTGTTTTATGTTTTATATAATAAAATATCGAATTGTAATATATATATATATATATATATATATATATGGAATTGTCCTTTATTTAAGAATGTGCATATTAGTTATTTAATGCAACTTCTTAAATTGATGATATGAGAATGGACTGCAATCTCAGATTGTACTTGCCAACACAATTTGAGTTGTGACCAAAATGTGATCACAATCTAGGGCTAAATCGTGATTTGAATTCACATGCCAACGACCTTAAAATTCAGCATAATTATATGATCATTAACCATCTGAAATATAACTTATATTTGGAGCTTTAATGATCATATTTTTTCTCACCATCCAAATAATTTACATTCTTCATCTTCTGTTCATACTGATTTTTAGCTTAGGCAATCTTCTTGATGAATGTGTTTAGTCTGTTATACATTTATCAAACTACATAGATCATTATAAACTGGCATGGGTAACTAACCCCAAATTTTATTCCAATCAGATTGTCCAGCTTCGAGACAGGAATTGGTCAGTTGGTGGTGTACATGTACAGTAGAGCCCACATGTATAAACAACTCTATTATCCACATTCTAGAACCATGTGATTCCCCACCAATAAATAACAACATAAGTGCATTTATTTCAGGGCCATTTATATTGTTCACATTATTTAATCTTAACGACTGAATTTAAAGGTGTAAAAGAGAAGAAAAACGTGAATCCGTCTAGAAGAGACTAAGATGGCATGATAAATTTAAGGGTCCACCACTTCGAGTATTAAAGTTCCAAAAAAAAAAAAAAAAAATTACTAAGATCATGACTTCTTTTTTGATCGACAAAGACCTTGATTGATACACTAATGAAAATAATTAACATCATTAAAATAAGATTTATTGTAACACAATTGATCATTGTTAGCATTATTGGGTTCCATCTACTTCCTCAATTATGATCTAATCAATTACCCCCTCATTTCATTCAACCTTGAAGTTTGTGTTCGATTTTTTATTTTTGATAATTTATGTGTTCCATATTTTTAAGAGGAGATTAACTCATTAAGTACCATGCTCAAGGGGATTGTCTGAAAATATCAATTCAACGAAGCAATTTCAATTAGAAGGAATGGTTTTATATTTGGAAATTATTCCATGGCTGAGGAGTGGATGGAATTCTTATCCTACTTATTTTTAAATATGACACGTATCTCTGGCGAAAAAAGTAAACCATTTAGTCCTGTTATCAATGGGTTTTTACTTTTTACTCTCTTTTTTTAGGTTACTCCTAGTTGCATGACACGTGTTGTATCTTAATACAAGGAGGATGTAGATTTGATCCTCCCCTACTATTGGGTCGAGGAAATTTTAATGAGAAGATGTGTCTAGCAAAATGCAACAATTGGAATCCCAAGTGTCATGGAAAAAGAGGGGAATTCTTATGGTACTGAAAATGTACCTTTTAGTGTCGTACCAAAATATTCTATGTTGTTCTAAGTTGTGGTACCATACCTAAGATTAGCAGTTTTTGGATCATCTATAATCCCAAAGAAAATGAAAGGCTAGAGTATAGTTACACTTTTTTTTTTGTAGAAATCTGGTATGGCAAATGGGATGAAAACTTTCTTCCAACTGTAGCTGGATTAATTATTATTTTTATTATGGATTTTGATTCATTGAAGCCCCCCTCATATGGGGAGTGCTTTTTTACACTAAAATGAAATCCACCAAACAACCATATCCTATTTTATCTTAGCATGATTGCCTTTTGACACCAAGCCACAAACTAAAAAGCATCCCTCACTAAAGCACCCCCCCTTAATTGTGATCTTCTCTCTCTCTCTCTCTCTCTCTCTCT
>JAOXJP010272732.1:0-20042 GCA_025762735.1 Platanus orientalis
CTCTTTCCCATTCCACAAACCCTCCTCATTCCCCCCCCCCTCCCTTGGAACCAGATTTGGAGCTTAAAAATCCCTCCCAAAATCAAGCTCTTTCTTTGGAAAGCTTGCAAGGATGTTCTCCCAGTCAAAGAAAATCTTATTAAGCAATACATTGATACATCCCCATTATGCCATTTATGTAATGAAGAGACGAATCTACTTTACACTGCTTACTCAAGTGTAAGGTCATTGCTCCAATCTAATTTGCCTCCCCCCTTACCTTGAGAACTAACAATGATAATGCAATTTTTGTGGTAAAACGGATTAAGAAATGGTGCAATATGAACTCTCTTAGTAAAAAGGATCGCAATATCTACTTGAAACGATTGCTATATATGCTAGGAATGTTTGGAAAGCTTGCAATGCCTTTGTTTTTTATCAAGTTGCTTTTAACCCTTATTCAATTGTGTGTGTGGCTAACAAGATGGTAAAGGAGGTGCTTCAGATTCATAAGAACGTTTCGTTGGAGGAGCACGATAAAGTTGCACTTGGGTGGACCCCTCCTTGTCTGAATTTTGTGAAGATTAATTTTAATGGAGCAGTTTTGTTATCTTCTCTTCAAAAGTGGGCTTAGATCTCGTCATTCGTAATTCCTCCTCTACATGATTTTGGCTAAATCCGATCCTCTCCCTCATGCCCATGCTCTCGTTGCCAAATGCTCAACAGCTAGGATGGACCTCCTCTTGGCTTTCACTTTGGGTTGCTCCTCTATCGTTTTGGAGGGGTACAAGTTGGACTTCTTTTCTTTGTTGAAAGAGGATTTATGTAAATGCCCTTGGTCTGTTAAGAACATTATCAATGATTGTAAACACTATATCGACTCTTTTAGTGCTTGCTCCTTATCATTAGTAAAGAAGCAAGCTAACTCAATCGCTCATGCGCTTGCCTAACATGGGGCTAACTCTAGAACCACTGAGGTTTAGGGGTCCCATCCTCCCCGGTGGTTAGATATGGTTGTTTCCAAGGATTATGTTCCTCCTTTTGGAGGGTTCCATTTAACACATCTTCCCTTTCATCAAAAAACAAAAAACAAAGGAGACAACGATGCAGTGAAAAGATGGAAAAGAGAATATCCTGGAATAGTGAAGGATAGGAATCAATGAAGATGAAGATAGTGAGGAGATAGAAATCGTGTGGGTAAAAGAGCTAGGGAGAAGGAGAAGATGAGTTAGAGGATTTTGATGAAGAAGAATAGGGAGGTTGATGAAGGTGGTATCGTGATAAGGGAAGGAGGCGATGAATGAATTTAACAAAAGTGAAGACGAGAGTGAATTTAACAAAAGTGAAGAAGAGAGGAAGAAGAGAGAAACGTGAGGTAAAACCTAGTCCACGACCAATAATATAAAAAGTCTTTATTCTCCAATCTTCATTGCCTTAAACATGGGGTAAGGGCCTTTTAAATAGGCTTACACATCACATAGGATTTGGATACTTCTAAAAAAAAGAAACTAATAAAAGGGAAAGAGGGGTTGTCAACATGTGCTATGGATCCCATGTTGACTTTAAAAACCCAAAAATCCTAATCTACCCTTGACCCCCTTATTACATAGGTATGCCCCAAACTATAAAAAAAAAAAAACATACTAAAATTGCTCAAAAGGCCTTATTACATGCATGTGACACAAAAAAAAATTGTTACCCCCCCATGTGCAACTTCTCTAAGGGTTCTTGTACTTGGGCTTGGGCCTCCACAAGGGATACCTCTTGGCCAACCACGTAACGCATGTTGCATCAAGCCATTGGTCTTCGTAGCACATGACTAAACTATCCCAATTGACTTCCCCTCATCTTAATAACCTATTGGTGCTACACCCAAGCTCCCACAAATGGATTCATTCCTAATTCTATCATTTCTAGTCTTGCTACTTATCCATCTCAATATCTCAGCCACACTCATTCTATATTTGTGTTGTTTGTTGGCTGCCCAAGATTTTGCTCCATAAAGCATGGTTGGTCTTACCGCAGCTTTATAAAATTTTTACTTCAATTTTAATGGCATTCATTAATCACATAACACACCAAAAGCACCTCTCCACTTCAACCATCCCACTCTAATTCTATGAGCAACATCATTACAATGTCACCCTCCGTGTGCATGATTGAACCAAGATGATGAAAATGGTTACTCTTGGGTATCTCTTGGGTAAATCTTAGCTACTCCCTCATTTATATTCTTAGTTTTACCAAATTTGCATTCCATATATTCTGTTTTAGTTCGGCTTATCTTAAAACCATGGATCATAAAACCTCTCTCCACAGTTCTAACATTGGCATTTACCTCCTTTATAGTCTCATCAGTCAACACAACATCATCAGCAAACAGCATACACCATGGCATCTCATACTATATACGCCAAGTCAACTCATCCATAACTAAAGCAAAAAGATACGATCTCAACGCCAACCCTTGGTGCAAGCCTATTCTGATCGCAAACTTGCTCATCTCTCCCCCGATTGTCCTAACACTAGCTATCATTCATCATACACATCTTTAACTAGGTCAATATAGCTGCATGGAATCCCTTTCTTTTCCAAAACCCACGATATATCCTTAACTAGGTCAATATATATGCATGTTCTAAGTCAACAAAGAACATGTGAAGATCTTTCTTCTCTCTATACTATTCCATCGTTCTACTAAGTAGGGAAACTACTTTAGTTGTCGATCTCCCAAACATAAATCCAAACTAGATTCAAAAACTCTAGTTTCATGTCTTAGTCAATGCTTAATCATTCTCTCCCATAGTTTCATTGTATGGATCATTAAGTTTGATCCCACAATAATTGATGCAATTTTGAATATCCCCCTTGTTCTTGGCATATGGGCACTACAATACTTTTCCTCCACTCATCTAGCATCTTTTAGATTTAATGATCTTGTTAAATAGCTTAGTTAACCATGATAAGCTATCGTCTCTCATACATTTTCAAACCTCAATTGGGATACCATTTGTGATTTGATCCTAGTGCCTTTCCTGGTTCTCAAAGCATCTCTAACTTTAGACACTCTATCCTACAAAGATACATATGATCTCTAATCTACTCAACTCTATTGATTCCTCCTAAACCGACATTTCCTACACGATCTTCATTTAATAATTTTTGATAATAGCTTATCCACCTTTCTTTAATCTCCTCGTTTTTCACTAAAGACTCTTTGATCCTCACTTCTAACGCATCTAACATGATCTAGGTCTCTATGTTTCCTATCCCTCATTCTAGCAAGTTTGTATACACCAATCTCACAATCTTTAGTACCTAATTTATAATAATGGTCGCCATATGCCTTAAATTTACCATCGCCTATAGCTTTCTAGGCCTCCATTTTAGCACTTTTATATCTTTCCAAGTATTCTATGCTTCTAGTCATCTACTAATCCTTATAACAAGACCTCTCAGCTCTAATTGTTGTTTAAACTCCGTCATTCCACCACCAAGTTTCTTTAGATGGCCGTGCTTTCCCTCTAAGCTCTCTAATGAGCTCTTTTGCTACTCTTTTAATACAACTGGCCATTTCATTCCACAAGGCATTTGAATCCTCTTTTGAATCATTTTCCCTCATTTATCAATTTCTTTAAATATCATTAATTTTTCACCCTTTAGATTCCACCATCTAGTTCTTGTGAAATTAATTTCCCATTTATTTCCCTTCCATCTTTTAATATAAACATTCAAAACCACTAGCCTATATTGTATAGTTATACTCTCTCCTAGGGTAACTTTATAGTTCCTACATATTGACCTTTCCGTCCTCCTAATGAAAAAAAAATTCTATCGGACTCCTATTTGATCCACTTTTAAAAGTAGGCAGATGTTTTTCTGTTTTTGAAGTATGTGTTCACTATTGAAAATTATATGATTGCTTCTCCAGCCTCATTCCTTTCTCTAAATCAATATCCTCCATGAACTCTCTTAAATCCTCCACAAGTTTTCCCCACAAATCCATTTAAGTCACCCCCAAAATATTCTCTCTCTAGAATTCCCTGAATTAATCCATCCATGTTTTCTCAAAATTGTCTCTTAATAATTTCATTTAATCTTTCTTGAGGTGCATAAGCACTAATTATGTTAATTATCTTTGTTTCTAAAACAAGTTTAATTGTTATAATCCTATCACCTATTCTCTAAATATCTACAACTTCCTCTTTTTAGATCTTTACCTACTATTATTCCTACCTCATTTTTGTTCTTGGCTTCTGTACCAAAGTTTAAAACCATCAATCTCCTTAGCCTATTTTCAATACCACTTAGTCTCTTGTAAACAAGCAATATTAACTCTCATTCTTTTCATCCATCTATTAACTTTATACTCTTACTTGTTAAGGTTCTCTATGTTCCAAGTTGGTAGGTGAATCCTAATCTCTTGGACTAGCTTCTTTTCCCACACTCGTCAATGGTGTAGGAACCCTTGCCTTAATTATCTCCGTATATGCGTGCCGATACGGTGTATTGCTTCCAAGGGACGCCCTAGATAACCCTTGCCTACTTGTCACCACAACCAGGTGCCAATGGGGCAGATCGCTTAACAGGAACTCCCTAGTATAAGATTGATCAAATTACAAACCAGCTATAAAATCTTCAAAAATAGTAAGTATATTCACAAAAATTGATGAAAATTTGTATATTCACAAATTGGTAGAAGGTTGAAGCATTAATTAGCCGGAAATCAGCTCATACTAAATCCAGCTTGGCTGCCAAATTGTATTTTATCTGTAGATACAATGTTGGGCAATGTTGAATAGGAAAAACTCTTCAAATTAACTCAAATCTTTATAAATATAGGAAAACACTATATCATGATTAACGGTTTCACCTAAGCATTTTTCTTTTTCTTCTTTTTTTTTTCCCTTCTGTTTTGGCAAGCATTGGTTAAAAGTCACATGAACTAGGCGGAAACAGAGAACCATACCTGTTTGCTGGAATTTTATTTGGTAAAATAAGATAGCGGAGTCCGTTTTTCAGCTGTCCTCGATACAACTTCGGGTGGGATGGCAGTTGAGAACTTAGAAACCCTTCCAATTCTGCTCTTTCTATTTCAGGATCCAAGAAACCCATACCTTGTTTCTCTAGTAGAGCATCTGGCCAGGATGTACTTGCTACATGTGGCTCATCTGGACCTACAGCTGCAAATGGGACATGACCTGGTTTCACCTGAAAAGTTTCAAACTGAAGTCAGTCAACAGAATTTATCCTATTGCTCCAAGATTTCTTACTAGCGAGAAAAAACTGAAAAATTAATTCAAGAGAATGGGTCCGTTTGAATTCATAAATTCATCTTGGAATCTTGGTTGGGTGAACACAACATTTCAGTCAAGTTGTTGTGACAAATTTATTGTACACCTAAATTAAAGTGAAGCCACTTATCACTAGATAAATCTTTCCATGTTCCAAGATAACCAACAGAACAGTTTCAGAAAAAAATATATACAAGCTTGGTACACCTTTGTGTTTTCAAATCTAGCCCAGAACCAGGTTGTCTGGCCAAAGAGAACTAGGCTCAAAACCAACCATGAAAAGCAAAAGGCTCAGATACTTCCTGAGAAAAATTATACATGACAAGTCAACCAGAAACTGGTCAAAATCAATATGAGAATGCTAAGTCAGACAAATTTTACCACCACCACTACTACTACAAACACTTATTATTATTATTATGATAAATAAAGAAATTGCGTATCAAGAAATAGAGGAGAAAAAGACTTCCAATAATTAGAAAGTTTTTATCAAAAACACTGACAGAGTTTCAGTATAAACTGTTAAATAAAACCACACTGTACCAGTCACAACTAAGTAATATAAGTTGGAGTTTCTCGGTGGGTGAAATTATAGAATAAAAACCTTTGTGCCACTTGAAAATCTTTTCAACCCTTATAAGAGTTGTCTGTCTGCATAAATTAATCAGCTGTGTGAGTTTAAAAAGTAGGAAAAACAAAGAACTGGTTAACAAATTAAATGCATTCAATGGGTAGTAGTAAAGGTTTTCCATGTCCATCAATGGAGGAAATTTGAGGTTTGCTAAGATATATAAAGGCTAAAAAAATGCATTTGATGCACCATGAAAAGTATGTGTGCTTTTATAGCCAAGAACATAAGAAATACCAAATTGACCTCCAGTTGACAGAAGCTAGACTACTTTTTGCAACGTAGGGAAATCTGAAACTCCATTCTACTTTTTACATATAACCAGATCAGAGGCACTATCTACTGGACATCATCGAAAGCACACAGTACCATTGTTTTAAAATCGACATATATCAGTGCATTTCATCTGAAACATGTCAGTTTGGACAGTGGCCGAAACAAAATTTACATGCATAGAGAAATTGAATGGTTTTGGTCAGAAGTTTGACATACGTCATAAGGTTTCATAGGTTGACTGATATGAATGTAGCCCTTCTTTGTAAATGGTGATGTGGACAACATTAAAAGGCTTATGTATGTGACCGCACATAAGAGGGCCAGATTTAGATTTGAGTGTAATGCGGGATTAATTAAGGTTTTGTACAGGATGGGTCAATTTTGTAACAAGGCCTTTTGGCCAAGGGTGGATTAGGTTTTTTTTTTTCAGCAAGGATGTGGTTGGAATAAGACAAAATAGCCAGGTAATTATGGGATTCTGATGGACTGGTCATCCCTAGTGTTTTCTGTCTTTTAGTGGGCAGCAAAGTCAGCACATGGGCCCCACTTTATATCTGGTCGACAGCCCCTTCCTCTCCCTTGTTTTTTGGTAATTTAAATTTTAGAAAATCTCTTTTTTTTCTGATAAAAAACTAAATATATTAATGAGAGCAACAAACAAACTTTCTAGGAGTGCTAGTTTTAGGTAAGACTTGAGTTACAAGTCTAAGAGTTTTAGAAGTTGCTAATTTTAGCAAGTTGCTTTTATTTTAAGAGTGGGTGGTAGTCCATCACCCCCACCCCCCCCTTTAATGAATATGTGGGGGAAGATTGTTCAAGGATACCTTTCCGGATTTTTTTGTTGGCTGAGAACAGTTTGGCTAAGGTGGCTGAATATATGGAGTTTTGTTCTAAACATGTAATCTGGCACCCGATCCCAAGGAGAGCTGCTTCTGATTGGGAAATTCCTCCTATATGTAGCCTTATGGAGAGGTTATCAAATGCGGCAGTCCGTGTTAACCATGCCGATGTAAGAAAGTGGTTGGCTAGCATTGGGAGCAAGTTCTCGGTGAAGTCGTGTTATAGCTTTATTGATTCGTTTCAGGACCTTGGTATTCCTTGGAAGGCAATTTGGAATCATATGATCCCCTTGAAGGTCCAGTTCTTTCCATGGACAGCTTCTTTGAGGAAAACCTCTACGATGGTTATGCTAATCTGAAAAGGGATGTATCTAACTAATATATGTTTACTCTGTTATGGAGATGGGAAGTCAATATCCCATGTGCTGATTCATTGTCGTTTTGTGGTGGATGTTTGGAGTGCTACGATGCAAAAATTCAGAATGAGCTTGGTTACTTCTTCTAACGCGGTTAGTCTTTTGGCTAGTTGGAGGACTTCTACCTTTAATCCTAAAGGTATGATGATTTGGTGTATGGTTCCTGCAGCAATGCGGTGGTTGGTGTGGAGAGAGAAATAATAGGGTCTTTGATAATTATGCCGAGCCGTCTCTCCAGGTGTACAGAAAGGCTAACAACTTGTTGCTCTTTTGTGCCAGGAGATGTAAGGACCGTGACAATGACCACAGGGGTGGACTGCTAAGGGATTGGAATTCAGCTATTGGCTTAATTTAGCCTTTCCTTGCTTTTGGTTTTTGCTTTTCTCCTGTGTGGGATGTCTTATCCCTTCTCTATGTATAGTCTCCTTTGGTTTTGAAAATTATTTCTCTTATCAAAAAAAAAATGTCATGAGGTTTTGATCACTTCAGCCAAAAGGTTACAAAGGTGTATATAAACTACATAATGTTAGTCAACATTTCAAATTAAGTCAACTGACGCTTACGCAAGTGATAAAAAACCCTACTTTAGCGATTCTTCTTGCAAAAGTTCATGATTTTGGTCTTACACAGTCAAACTTTAGTACTCCATTTATGTCCATTTGAATCAAAAACAACAATTGGGTTGCAAACTAAAGATCTGAGGTTCAATCCCCAAATTTAAAGAGAAACACAGTAAGTCTGAAAATGTTGTTTTTTCCTTGTTTAAAGCTTAGATTCAAGCCCTTAACATGCAAATGTATCAAGATTTTTTTTTGTGTGTGGTCAAAATTTGAAAAAGAATCCCACTTTTGAATTTTTTTATGTAAATCATTTTTTATTTTTATATGATTTAGCCCGAAAAAAAATTTTGTAAGACAAAAATACAATTTATTTTATTTCTCAATAAAAAATTCAAAATTAAAAAAATATATATTTGAAAAAAGAAAAAATACAGAACCAAATGTGCTTCATTGGGTGAATCTATGGGTCTGGCATATAATATTCTACAAATTGGTACTTTTTATTAAACACAAATTTTATAATTTTTAATTAAAATGTTATAAGAATTAAAAACATAGCCAATAGAGAAAATATAACAATGTATATTTCTTTATTTTTCCAATGATTTAATGTATTTTTTGAACTTTCATATTTTTTATAAAATGAAAAACATTTTTAAAGTAAATGATGTAGAATTGAGTAGTTTTTCCCTACTTGTTGCATTATGTGATATTTGAAGGATATTTAAAAGTATTCAAAAATATGTATGACGTGATCTATTAGAAATATTTGTTGTGTAATGAGTCATATGCTGCTTCTAGGACTCAATCGAAGTGTAGAAGATATTTTGTCTCCAAAACTCTCAATGTGCTACGCCAAACAGAAGATGTTTGTTGGCAACATAGGTGGCCTCTAGATGGAAACAACCAAAAGTCTGATTGCAATTACTATTGTAAAAGGTTCAGTCGATCAGAAGCAAAGGTTTTGCTCTATTATAGCAACACTTTTCCGGTGGTTATTCTAATGTGACCTAATGCCCAAATTGCCTGAAAGAAGTCAAGCTTAGAATGGGGAAACTTCTAAAGGATACCATTTCAGACAGTTGAGAGAGAAAAAGAAGGGGGATACACTTCGAGGAGGTACCGAGCTAATGGTAAAGATGCCCCTTCATCATAAAAGTTCTATTCAGGTATATAACGATTATTACAAGAGTTTATGTATCAAACTACAAGACAGAGCAACAATAGTTGCAACCTTGACTTGCCATTTGAGCAAGTGTGGAAACTAAGTATGAGGCACAACAGCTGCAGAGGATCCACTCCTCAAGGCCAGATTTCAGATTTCAGACCGTTGGTGATTGAGTGAAGTGGTAATTCAAGGGTCAGTGGAAATTTAAGTGGAGGTGGGGAGGCAGACTTTCGACAGTGGGAGGCCAGTGCTTCACAATTTGAGAAAGAAGCAGATCGCTATGGATCCTCTACAGTCTACATATTGTACCCAGGTTCCCAAGCAGAGAATGCGGAAGCACTGTAAGGGAATGTAAAGGACATTGTAGGTGCAACATGCACCAAATTCCTATTCTTCAATAGCATTCTTGCCTTTCAACCAAGGGATCGTACTTCCAAAACATGCTTTATGAGGTTGGAGGGACTAAGAAATACCTGGATTAGAAGATGAAAGAGCTAGAGGATCACATTGGGGCATTATAAAAGCACCGGGAAAGTATGGAATGTTGATTATGTGTGATGGTTTGATCAGTCCTATGAGAGTTAATCCTCAATCTTATGGTTTACTGTGACAGTCATATAATAGTCCTCAAGTCAATAAAGGCATCTGATGTAATCAGGGTTACCAAGTTAATAAACAAGCAAATGGTTGACGTAAAGAGTAAGGTGAGGAATAGAAATGTTCCACAAATTGTCACAAATAACAGGACCAGATTTAGAAAAGAGAGAAGATCCTCGAAGTATACCATTTTCTAACCCCATCATATCGACCTGATGCTTCAGGATAGGACAGAAAAGGGCCATTAAGAAGCTGTGGAGAAGGCACAACCAGTGACCAACTTCATCTATAATCACGTGTATTGCCCTTGATGAGAAGCAAGTGTAGAAAGGATTTAATTCATTTAGGCTTGATGCGTTTGGCCACGACTATGCTGCCCTTCAAAACATTTACAGAAAAAGCTAGGTTTAATGGTATGATTGTCTGAAGAGATTTGTGTCAAGATATTTTTCTTCTGGGATGAATGCTATGTGGTTGCCAACATTCTTGAGCTGATTGTAAGAAGGCGCCAAGCATGGTGGATGGGGATAAGAAGCCTAGAAAAGGCTATGTATATAAAGCCGTTATACTAATTTTTTTTTTTTCGGATAAATAAAGCCGTTATACTAATGAAAGAAGCAGTTGTAGCTGCTGCCCCTCACTCCTATGTAGATTATATAAAATTATACGTGACAGAAGGACTAACATGCCCATCACCCCCTTCATGCAACCGTTAAAATTGCAGTCTTTATTTAGTTAAATTTATTTGTCATGTGATGAGTCTTAATGACTAACTACTGAATCGTTTTTTAATTTAATTATCTTAATCCTGTGCACCAATACAACTAGAATTTTAGTATCAAGACTAAGCCACTTAAAGCTTTATCAGATGTGATCACAATGCTATAACCAAACACGGATGCACAAGCTGAAGCTCTTAGAAAGGTAATTACAATTACAGTTCAGTCACTGATTTATAATTAATTCACTATTCAATAAGATGATTACAGGGTAAAAGGCATAGAGAACCCTTGGGGCCTGGGGCTTGGTGCCTTAATTTAAAAATAAATCTTAATGATTGGGAAGTGAGGGATTGGTTGGGGTTGATGAGTCGTTTAGATGGGTATAGGTTGGTCCCGGGTGAGAGGGATAAGAGATTATGGAGTCTCTGTAAAAAAGATTGGTTCTCCGCCAAATCTGTTTATGATGGGCTGGATCAGGTTAGCTATGAAAATTGTTCCACTAAAGGCGTTTGGATCCAGGGGAATCCTTCAAAAGTCAATTTCTTTATTTGGCCCACAGTACTAGATAAAATTCTTACTCTCAACCATCTACAAAGAAAGGGATGGAATTTGACTAATAGATGCATTATGTGTTTAAGAGATGAGAAATCGGTGGTCCACCTCTTCATTCACTGTCAGGTTGTCAGGGAGATTTGGGTTTTCTTCCTTTCTTCTCTTAAATCTTAATGTCTCTTGGGTGTTCCCTAATTCTTTTAGAGACTTGATAAGTGGCTGGTGGTCTACTGTCTTAGATGGTATCTTTCAGGTGATTTGGCAGTTTCTTCTGAAGGTTATTTGCTGGTGGTCTGGAAGGAGAGAAACTTGTGCATTTTTTAGGATAGATTCACATTTTAAGGATTGAATTATTGTTCGGGTCCACAAGCTTCTTAGGGATTGGTTGTACATTCATCCTGACTTTGATGAATTCGATTGGGTTGTGGCCTGGGAAGGGCTTGTTCATTTAGTTTGAGCAGTTTTGTTTTGCTTTTCATTTGTTGCTATGTTTGCCTTTGTTCTTCTGTTAGTTTCTTTTCTTTCTTTTTTATGAGAAAAAAAAAACTTTATTGCTAAAGACGAAGAAGAGGGGACAAGAAGAGGGGGGGGGGACGAGCAATACCCAAACAAAGAAATGACAGAAAAAACAAGAGAGAACAAAACCGGGGCAGGACCCCTTAGAGAGGAGGGGCAAAAACCAAACGCCCCAACTTAGGTCGACCCCACAATATTAGCCCAATCCCTAACCAGGCCCCATTTGGAATACCATCACAGCCTTTCACACACCTAGCCCAAAAAGTAATCAGCTCTTTGGCATGCCAATGCACCTGATAAGAAGGCTCAGAATGTTATCTAAAAGCCCGATTATTCCTCTCCCACCAAATAGACCAACACACCACGGCGAGGAACAGCCTCCAAATCCTTCTCCCAATGGCAATGAAAGCAGGGATTCTCCAACTTTGAAGCAAACCTAACAGATTCGGGGAAGCTATAAACTCAACACCAAAGTCTCTCGCAATACCACACCAAATTTCCCACGAGAAACAGCAATGAATCAACAGATGGGAAGACGATTCAAACTCCTAGTAACAAAATAGGAAAATACCAGGGAGAAACATTCATTTGCGCTGCAGCATATCCATAGTGGAAATCTTATCGAAAGAAGCAGCCCACACTAGGGAGAAACATTCCTCTGTTAGTTTCTTGTCTCTAGGTATACCACTCTGGTAAAGCCTTTGTTTTGTTCTTAGCCGTTTTCTCTTTTATATATATATATATATATTTGCTACTTTATCTCTCCATTAAAAAAATGTAGATAGTAAACAACAATTATTAATACGTATAAAATTTTAAGTTTGTAGTTGAAAAGTGGATGTTATATAGGACAAAGGTCTCCAACCAAAGGAAGATTACCATAAAATTACAATTCATTCTACATCTCCCTCTATTTGTAAGAGAAACTGGAGTACTTTCTCTGTTATTCGCTCGAAGTTATGCATTAAGCTTGGCGGCAAAAGGCTGCAGATGTTCATATTTGTCCACTACAACATTTGATGCATTCTGATGTAGGATGGTCTAGGGAATCACAAATTGAAAAGAAAGAAAACCCAAAATTCAAATTCTAAAAAATCTTGGTAGTGGTGTGAAATTACCAAAATACCCCTAGTCGTGGGTCAGAAAATTATGCATGCTCTGACAAAGTGATTCTTGGATCCATGTTGCACCACTATTCCATATTTTAGGAAATTTGAATAAGTTTAGGTGTGTAAAACTATATACGCAAGTTTGTTGGTTTTGAGATTATAGAAGGAATTAGAAAACACAAAAAAGGCGGAGAAAGAAGAAGAAAAAGAAAGATGGTAGAATGCTCACTTCATATGAAGGGTTGAGAGACAAAAACTTGAGATACCACACAAGTGTTTTCTTTTCAAATATTCATCTTCAACTAATCAACTGATTTATTCACATGTGGGTGCCTCTTTAAATAGGCTTATAGTGAAATAATAAATAAAATAAATCCCTACAATTTAGGATATTAATTTCTAAACTTTCTATTGAAAAAATAAGAGAATCCTACTGAATTAAAATACTTAACTAAAGGGACTTTACTTGCTTGACAAGCAAGATATTGTGGGTCTTACAAGGATCTCCAAAATCTTGTAGGTATTGCATTACTCACATGTGGGCCCCAATGATTTTGAAATGAGGAAGAATTTCTTCCTAAAGATGCTCACACGATTTGGCATTTTTAAACCCCATTCTAAGCTGTTTTGACAACCCAATAAAAGTGCCTAAAAGCGTAAATAGTGTGGTCCATTTCCTACACTAACTATATTTTTTTTCTTTTACATCAAGACCCCTAAAACTATGGAAATTAGAAAAAAGACTCTTAACTATAATAAAGCCTTATTACAAACTAACAAAAATTCTAATCTACTTAGTCCAAATTGTGTGAATTACCCGTGATCATCCAATTTTACTTTCTTGGCAGCATATGCTTGTGCATTACATTCACTCAAGATGAAACATCTGAAAGAACAAGGTGGACCACAAGAACCCCATCGTTCTGACCACAAGTGGTGGTGTAGAAATATGGTTTGGAAAATTGTTGGAAGTCTAAGAATCCTAATAATTCATATGGGGAAGTTGCTAGAGAGGGATTATGAATCACATTGAGATGTTGAAGAAGGCCATTTGGATAGAGGTTGGTTCTAGTTTGAGCACCCTTTTTTGGAAGGACCCGTGGTGTTCCCAACGGCCTTAAATGATGGAGGTGCCGCTTATTTATTATATTGCTCAAAACAAAGAGGGCAAGGTGGCTGATTTTCATAATAGGGAAGGGGAGAGGGGTGGATGGCTTATTAACTTGAGGAAGCATCTTAATGATTGGGAGATAGATCAAATGGCAAGGTGTCTGGACTTGGTGAAAAATTATAGTTTAGGGGATGATATGGAAGACTCCCGCCTTTGGACCCTTAGTAAGAATGAGAAATTTTCCATCAAATCTTGTATGAGCCTATTTGGTGAAGGGGAAAGGGGTGAAATTTTTTGGAAGAAAATGTGGAGTACTCGGGCCCCCTCAAAGGTGATATTTTTTACGTGGACTGCATGTAGGAATCGGTTGTCAACTGTTGATAACCTCCAAAAAAGAGGGATGTGCATCCCAAATGTGTGCCTCTTTAGTTTCAGTGATGCTGAATCTGTGGATCACATATTTCTCCATTGTCCTTACGCAGCTGAAGTTAGGGGCGAAATCATGAAGGAAGCTGGTCTTGCTTGGGCATTTCCGCAAAGTTTTTGGGACTCTTTTTTGGGTTGGAAAGTAAGGAAGCTTTCTACAAAAGGAAATATTATATGCAGCATGGTGTTTCTGGCTGTGTGTTGGTCTATTTGGTTAGAACGAAACCAAAGAACCTTTGAAAACCAAGCGGAACCGGCTTATAATGTATACAAAAAAGCAGAAGACTGTTTTTGTTTTTGGGCGGCAATGTGTAAAGAAATGGGGGATACTCTTTTGTAGATATAAAGAGATGGTGGGGAAATAGATTTATGAATTTTTACTTCTTGTAGCCTTCGGGCAGTCGGGCTTTTGAGGATGCCTTATCCCCTTTTTTTAATAAACTTTCTTTCTCTTATCAAAAATTTAAAAAAAAAAATCTTTTGAGAAGAGAGCAATGAGAACCCACCATACAAGTGGCTAGAGGTTAGAGAGCACTGAGATCCCACATAGCATATCAGCTGGGAGTGGCTGACAAGGATTACATTGTCTACACAGCAACAGTCTCAATCAAGAGGTGGTGCTGCTGCTGATAATGACTGGTCCATGAATACAGGATTGCTGATGAGGAGTGGATGTAGGGGTACTAAAGAGAGTACTGTTGGTAAGGAGCGTAAGAGACCCCTAGCCCATTCACAGGAGAGTACGGAAGGCAACATGCTACCCAAGATGAGAACCATGGTGCATGTCAGTTACAGTAACATCAAACTTGTTAGTGACAGAGGTACCACAGAGTAAATGAGGAAGAAGACAGGGCAGACGTTGATTTTCGTCACAGGCTCACAATTATGGCATCACTAATAGTTTGGCAAGAACATTAAATAGAATGAGTATCAATAGTGGTACTTCATCTAGAATGGGTTCACCATATGTGAGTAGATGGAGTGCCAGTAGTTCCACATCTTCATAGTTCATATGCATATGGGCACCCTTCATGAAGGGTAAAGCTCCTGAAGTAATTGTCTTGGTCACCAAACTTGGATTGTGGTCCTTATGGGCAATAGATCCATGACCAGGATTATGGATTGTACCAACATGGAGGTAGACACTAGCATTATAGATAGAAGTCTTCATAATGGTGCTAGTCATGCTCATCCTTAGTCTCAAGTCTTGTTTCCATGACTGGGGATGCTAACGGATGTGGAGGAATATTTTTTAGCAGTAAATTTAGGATTATGAAGCATGGAACCCCACCATGTTGTGGCAACAGTATTGTTACTACCTTGATGACTAACTCCATAAACAAATGCATTGTCAACCTTGGGATATGAATAGGGATGGTTTTGAGCCATCTCGTAACTTTATGTAGTACTGATAAAGAGTTGAGGATGATTGTTTCGGGCCTCTGAGCCTGTCGTTATATTTCTACTACTGTGAAAATAACACCTATTGTACTTATACCAATGTATAGACATATAAAATCAATGATTATATTTATCCAAAAAAAATCAATGATTATGTATTGTGTATAGCATTGGAAGTTATGAATTTGTAATTTCATTGGGAAAGATGCATAATCTAATATTTCCTAAGTTTTATCTATGATTTTCATCATTTCCAATATGTTTTTATAACTTCCACGATTCTTATTATGTTTCTATGAGATTTTTTTTTTTTTTGACAATAAACAAAATTTTATTGATAAAAAGGAAGCAAAACCATTAGTACAACAGCATTAAGAAGCAATTACAAACAGTTCTCTGGAATGTCACAATGTCACATGGACGACAATCCAACCCCCCAATAAGCCAATTTATCAACCAAGGTATTTTGTTCCCTTAGGATATGAACAAGAGAGATACCAGCAGACCCGATCACTCCCTAATTTCATATATTAATGGAGTAGTTTCCACGAACCAGCTTCCTTGCCCAAGCCCCATCCGATTTACCATTGCCGAATCCCCTTCCACCGGACCACCACACAACCCTAAGCACCCATTTTCTTCAACTCACGAAGACCATAAGAAGCCCAATAACTTCAGCCATTGTGGAGTCATAAATCCCCAAAGCGCCACACAGCGCTACTATCATCCCTTACCACACATCCAAACCCCCCAGACATGGATTACCTTTGGATGAGCCATCGAAATTAAGCTTTAAAACTCCCTCTCATGAAGGCTTCACTGCAAAACATCCCTTTTCACCCTGAAGTTGAGAGGTCTTTGAATTCCTTAGTGACAAGTTAGAGGTTGAAGAGTGAATAAAAATAAGTGTTTTTTTTCAATCTAGTAAACCATTTGCATTTCTATATCAAAATAAACATCTTGGCGAAATACAATTTGAACTACTTCTCTACCCTAAACAAGATAAGCTTTTTTTCTGATTGACATACTTCTACGATTATCCTTGCAATTTTGCAATTGTATTAACTGAAGAAAAATAAATAAATACATTAGAGACAAACATGTTCTGAAGCAGCACACACACACAAGAGAGAGAGAGAGAGAAAGAGAGAGAGAGAGAGAGATTACATAAACTAATCCTATAATATCATATCAAATATAAATATGAGGGCCAGAGACGCTTACAATAGATTGGGCCAGAGACGCTTACAATAGATTTTTTCCATGTCTTTTTTTTTTTGTTTCTTTTTCTTTTTTCTAATTTTTTCTAACCAAAAGGGGGTGGAGAGAGAATTTGTTTAAATGTTTAAACAGTAGGGAGTTGCAGTAGTTTACTTACAGTGATGTTGCCAATTGAATGCTTTAACAATGGAAATGTCGACTTATCAAATAAGACCCTTGGTGAGAATCTTTTATTATTGGGACGACGCCTGTGGCTATTTTGGAAACAAGAGATGCATCTATGCTGCTCTGGTAAAAGTCCCACAGTGACTTGCTCATTGAAAATGGAAGTATACTGTTTCCATGTACCACTCCTCTTATGAGATCGTGTTCTTCCATTTCCTCCTTTAGATAGCCACCTTTCATCCACAACAATTCAACAAAAATAAGTTACATCTGCCAATCACTAATTCACTTGGCAAAGTAATTCCAGCTAGTAATGTGTGTGTGTGTGTGTGTGTGTGTGTGTGTGTGTGTGTGTGTGTTCGCGCACGTGTGTGTGCACCGAGAGACATGTATCAGTGTCTTCAAAACCCAAATCATTCAGTAACTTGTAAAAGAAACGAGGTCTTCATTCAACCAGGTGACTCCTGACCTAAAAACCGAAAATAAGTTTGGATTGAAAAACTGTAGGAGCAAAAGGAAAAGGAGCAAAAGATATGTATCAGTGCTTCTCAGTATTCAATAAATTTTACTTTATCGATCAAAAAAAAAAGGAAAAGAGGGAAAAAGATAGAAATCCCAATTTTAAAAAAAAAATTATGAAGCTAAATTTGAATCATTAAAACTCAATATAACAAGCCCAAACCCCTTTTTCACCAGATTTTCCCACCATTTGTTGGATTTTTTGGGATTCTTCACTTCCAAAACCCCATCCTTTCTCCCCAACAGAAAAAAAAAAGGAGACCCCTCAAGCAATCTAACAAGCTAAAATGAGGTTAGCATTGACTCCGGTCCAAACAGCCTATGCTAGACTAGTGCCCAAACAATGCATATCAGGTGGGCAATTCAATCTCAAACCACCCAATCAAACAGGTCTGCAATTTGACTACTGGGTGAAACATCTGTTCATTTAAGAGGCTAGTTTCAAGGTCCATGTCAATTCAGTAGTATGGCAGTTCATAAAGAGGACTAGATGATGGTTCAAACAATTTAACTGTCAGGTTCATCCAGATTTTAAAACACTTATGCATAGGGCCATGCCATTGACTCGGGACACAAATAACAAACTGCTATCTACGCACTAATGTTCATCTAGATTTAACTTTCTACACTGAGTTTCGATGAGGTAAGTTAGAAAAAGAAATACCAAACTCGGATTTCAAGGGTGGCATATTTGACACCTCTGTCTATGCCTTAAACAAAAACACAACATGCATAAATGATGAAGGGAGGTTCCATGCCTGCTGTGTAATAATGATGCCTTGGGGATGGGTGAAGTAGCAGTTGCAGAGAATTGGAAGTTGATGATGAAACCATGAACCAGGATGTTAGGTATGCTGTATCTGTGGGTGAAAGTGTGAAGCTGCTAAGAGAAAGGGCGTTCCAGCGAGTTGGTCTAGTCAGGAGATGTGGAAACTATATTTGAGGTATCACAGTGAGTGCCACAGAGGATCGGGGAGGGAAGTGGATGGTTAGTGGTATCATTCAAATTTCAAAAGGCATGAAAAGGAGGATTGGGCTCTTTTTAGGACTTTGGAGAAACAAGGCAAAGGCAGGAATTTCAAAACAAGGAAATGGGATACAAAAAGCTTTACAAAAAGCTACAGAAAGAATCCCAAGAGGTGTGCAATCTCAAAAGAAGAATCAAAACGGTAAGAATGATTCTTAGACAGAAAGACAAGGGGCCGAAAAGAGTTTTACAAGATAAATATTTCATCCTAGAACGTAACAGATCTTGTAAGCAGGGAGAAAAGAACACCAGTTAGGGGCTGATCTTGTTGTCTTGCAAGAATCCAAGATTAGGGAGGTGGATGGCTTGTTGATAAAGGAGATCTGTGACCTTATATGGATCGGATGGCTGGCACTTCCTTCAATAAGGGTTGCAGGGGGGAATGTGTTGATTTGGAATAAAAACAAATTAGAGTATCTGGATTCGGCCATTGGTTCCTTCTCTGCTTATCCAAATCATAGGATGAGGGGTGATAGTCTATGCTGGATTTTTTCAGGAGTTTATGGTCTGCCTGATGGTTCTCTCTTCAAATTGTTTTTATTAGAACCATGGTTCGAAAATTTGGCAGATCCATGTGAGGATTGGCCGGTACCGATCCAAAATCCTGGGTTGGATCGCAATCAACAAAGGATCACCTGGATCGGATCAGTATCAGGTGGATTGGATCGGATAGGCTTCTGGATTGGTCTACTGGATCATCCAGATCGGACCAGATCAAGCAATCCAGATCAAGATCAGCCGATCCAAGCCAAATCATCATTTTTGTGTGTGTTAACCTCAGATCAGTCGATCCTTTCAAGGATCGCCCAATCCCGACGCTTGGATCCATTATTAGAATTGACACTATTCACTCTTGATGGGGTCGTCTGTGATGTGTGGGGGGGTTAATGATATCAGATTTTCAAGCAAGAGGGGAAGAAGAAGATCAAGGGGCATGGAGCTTTTTTGTTATACCTCAAATCATCTTTTCTTTTTGCTCCCAGGTGATCCGTGGCTTAGGACACCAAAGCCTTTTAGATTCCAAAACATGTGGTGGTACCCAGGGTTTGTGGGCTTGGTTGGGTATTGTAGAAGGTCCTTTAGGTGGAAAGTAGACCAAGCAAAGCATTTTGCGTCAAGCGAAAACTTCTGAAAGAACAGTTAAGGGGTTGGAACCAGAAAGTGTCTGGCAAGTTAGAACAACGGAAAGATTCAGTATTAGAGAATATGGTAAAATGGGACAAGGGGGAAGAGGGATTCAAAAATGAAGTAAGTCTTGGCTAAAGATATTTTTAAAAGAAATTATGAAAGCGTATTAGATACAAAGGAGGTGAAGTGGAGATAGTTGTCATCAGTCCAATGGCTGAACAAAGTGCATAACAAGACCCAATTCTTTCACAAATAGCCAACTGTAGATAAAGAATAAATACCATGGCTACATTTTTTTTTTTTTTTTTTTTTTTTTTGGGGGGGGAGGACTATAGTCGATAAGAGAATGGTTAGGGACAGGGTGGTGAAATTTTATAAGCAATTATAC
>JAOXJP010272743.1:0-20042 GCA_025762735.1 Platanus orientalis
CAAGCCGACATTTCCCACTTCTCTCGGTGCAAGAGAAGGCATTATGGAAGAACTCAGTTACGCATTTCTTTAGATTTCCTTACATTTTTAGGTTTAAAATCATTTGAATGGAATTATTTTGCTTTATTCTTGAATTTGGAATGATTTTGAATAGGTTTTTTCAAGTTTTTTTTAATTAATTTTTGGATTTTCCAATGCCTAAAAATCGTTTCCCCAAATTACAGGCATAATGCCTGAATTTTCAATGTTTTAAAAACCAGGCATTGAAAATTCAGGTGTTAGGCCTGAGACCCAAAATTACATATTTTGATTTTTTTATTCTTTTTGGTTTGTTTTAGGCTCTTTTAGTTCTTAAACAATGCTCTAACATGCTTTTAGGTATTTTCTCTTGTAGGCTAAGGAGAGTATAGCGATAAGGCTCTTAGTCCAGGGTCCAAGCATTGTAGAAGCATATGTGCTCCAATGTCTAGGATAGAGTATGGACCATGGGTTTTGGCCCTTTTTTAAGCCTGTCTGTGCTGAAGGCAGATAGGACTTTGATGGTGGCCCTGGCTGAGAGGTGGTCCTCAGTCACACACACTTTCCACCTCCCGATGGGAGAGATTGGTCTACCTCCCATAGACCTCTTCATGATGACTGGTCTTTCCTAAGACGGCACACCTCCACCCAGCTTGGATGACTTTGACCCAGAGTTAGTGGCTCGATGCATAGGGCCTCAGCCCGTGGTGTACTACAAGGGCACGAAGGGTGTCCTTCCATCCTGGTTCAAGAAGGAGTATATGTGGGCTACGAACAAGAGTGCATTAGTGGAGATTTCCTTCTCCACTTGTGCCTTTCTTGTGTACATGCTAACCGGCTCGATCTTTTGTAGGAAGAGTGACAGGATATAGTTCCACCTGTTGTCGGCTTTGGAGAAGCTGGATCTAGTGGGTACTCACAGTTGGGGTAGGTCTGCCCTCTGGTGGATGTACTCTAACATGAGTGAGATCTCAGACGGGCAGGGCCCTCACGCATTCTTGGGGCTGTATTTCTTATGGGAGGTGGGGCTTGCTTTCACTTATTTAATTTGTCTTTTATGTTTATTTGCTTTCTTTAATTCTTGATGACATTGTCTCCTTGAATTATTTCCTTTGCAGGTGTGGTGTTATGAGCATTTCCCATCATTGGCCCTTGCGTGGAGAGTGAGGAGGTGTTTCCTTTCCCTTGCATAACAAGGTGGAAGGTCTCGAACATGCACCACAAGGTCTGTAAACCAATTTCCACTTTCCAAAAAGAACTGGACCTCTTGACAACTGATCAAGTAAATGCCCAATGCTTTGTCTTGTTTAATTTATTTACTTTACAAATTATTATCTAATTTTTACTATGTTTTATGCAGGTCAAGTGGAGCCCATGGACCCGATGGATCTTGGATAGGGATACTGCTTTGGACCAGACCTCAGCTTGGGCTTGATCCCGTCAGAGGGTCATCTTGGTGGTCCTTGACGAGGTCACCATGTACCTCAAGGAGAGGTGTTGGTGACAAGTCGGGGTGGGAGTGGAGGACTTCATGGTCCCACACTCTCCTCCACAGGTCATCAACACCGAGGGAGAGATCGATAGAGGGGAGACAAGCACTAAGGCTTCGATCTTCCTAAACTGAGCTAGGGATTACTGCGAGTGGTGGGCCACTCAATCTTGTGGGCCTTTAGGTGGCCCTATCGGGCCCCAAGTAAGTTTGATTTCATTCTTTTTTTGTAAAACTTTTCTTTATAGTTCATTTACTTTGTTTTTTTTTGAAATATTTTGATGACTTTGACTTGTTTGATTTTAGCAGGCAGTCGAGGCACAGCCCGCAGAGGAGATATCACCTCCCACCTGGAGGGGAAGGAAGAGGAAGGTTCCCCTGTTGAGCCTAACTTGATAGGGATGGTGCCAAAGGTGGTGACCATGACCGACCTCAAGGGTGGGGTCAGTGAGGAGCCTTTACCCAGGGCGAGCTCCCTGAGGGATGGGTACCTCCTGAGGTGACGACTCAGGTATAATTTGATTTATTTTAGTGATATTTTAAAACTTTTTTAATTTTTTATGTTTTCGACAAAGCTTTGTGTACTTACTACAAGTTTTGAGGGAGGTGTACTTGAGTACCCTCCATAAGCTGGCAAGGTGCTTTGCCTTGATAAGGCAAAAGCATCAAGCCCACTTGACTGAGGTTATGGCCCAGAAGGAGAGTCACAAGAAAGAGGTAGAGGAGGTAAAGATGTAGAGTCGCTCTCTATCTTCTTTTCAAAAGCATTTTTCTTTAGAAAGTTCTAACATGTATTTTCGTTATTTGTAGTTGCAGAGATAGATCCATGTTCCAAGGGATACAGGAGGTGATGCGGGGGACACAAAGATGCCCTCTACTGAGGTTAGGAGAGAGCAGGTTGGGGGAGAACCCGAGGTGCACATGAAGCTGGTGCCTAGTGGCATCGTGGAGGTGGCTCCCTTGTAGATCGATGATAGTCCTCTCAGGACTGGACAGGGTGCTTTCGGGGTTCGTAGAACTGATGCCTCTCACTTTGGTGGAGGCCGCTCATACTCTAGGAAGAGGAAGCATATGAGCAAAAATGGGACAATGGAGCATGTAGGTAGCAGCTCTGATGACCGACTCGGGGATTTGACTCTTTTTTTGTTTCTTTTATTTTTTGAAGGATGTTTTCAGATACATTTTGGACGGGTTATGGATATTTGAACCGTGGATGACTTTGACATTTTTGAGATTTTTTTTATTTTGTTTACTTGGTTGAGATGATGATGAACTCAGATTAAGTTATGTATTTAAGGACGCATTTATTCATTTCCTTTTCTTCTTTTATGGCATGGTTTGGTTCGCATTTTATTCTATTTATGGGATGTGGATGTCTATGCAATCTATGTCATCGCATTACATATATTAAGCAAAAGAGGTGAGAGATACCAAAACTTAGATAAGAAGGTAAAATCCGGTCTTAATTATCTAAAAAATAATTTGGACTAATTTTATAAAATCAGACATGAATTCCTGCTTCCTTTTAGTCATTCATGCAAGCAATCAATCAAAATTCTGGCAAACAAATCCTAAAACTAAACTTCTAAGCTATTGAGTGTCGCCTAAATAACTTTAACCTGAAAATGACTACATATACATGCTTCTTTGAGATTTTAAAAGATAAGTGCACTAGTTAAAACACCTCCCTGAAAAAGATCGGATCATCGAGTGGTAATTGGCTTGGGTAACACAGAATGGCCGCGCTGACATAGCAACAACTGCTCAGACGTTGTTCCCGTCCTCTGTGGGGATCCAAAGTCAATCCATTGGTGGGTAATGACCTAGATAAGGGCTCATGAGAGTGATGTATTAGTGCAATGTTGTATCCTCAAACTAGTTTTATGCAAAGTATAAAATAACATAAATGTATACATACAAGTCGTTCAAATGTGAGTTTAGTCCTACTAACTAATTCAAACTGCCCTAAAGCTAAAGTGAGCATGTTTTCTATCCTAAGCATGACAATTTTGAGTGAGAATTAAAGATGGAGTATTATCCTAAATAACTAATGGAATAACCTAAATCTAATCCAAAAGAAGTAGACATGTGAGAAAGCAAGTAGACATGAGAGCATTTGTATAAAAATGTAAACACATGTATATGACACGAGTTAAGACATGTATGTACATGTGGAGATTAAACAGTCCCTAGTGAAGTCACCATTCTGTGGACGTCGGGGTCCAGGGGGGATCCGACACCCCCGCCCGCTCGTGATTTTCGGGCCCACTCTTTGGAGCGTAATGTCGGTGCATGAAAGATTTGCTAACTCCTTTTATAGGGAGGTTAGGCTTTCTTTGGAGTTGTCACCAACTCGGGGTTAACCAACGGAGTTAGACGTTGGTTCACCTCTTCCTCGAAGAGGAGAAGTTTAGACCTGAAGGTCTAGGGTTTAACTCCTAATATTAGTCTACATTCCTGAGATTGAGGGTAAGTTGTTTGGTTGCACTTAGGGAAGGTGTTAGGCACCCCAAATACCCATCTTTTTAGGGTGGCTTCTCCCATTCCTGCATGTCTTAAAGTGTGTCAATGTCCATGCTTTGTGGATTCTGATTTATATGTTTGTTGGATTTTCTCAGGCTTAATGCCTGAATTTAATTCAGGGTGAAATTTAGGCGTTGGTTCCTAAAAAATACAAAAACTCTCCTTTATATTAACATATTCTAATTGCAAGAGACCCCTCATGGGTTAGACCCTTAGAGGAATGATGGACCCCTCTAAATTGCTCATCGGTTGGATCTTTAGGGTTAGATTCAACCTTGACATAAAGGAGAGAAAAGAAAAAAGTTGTATTTTTCTGTGTCTCAGGCTTAACGCCTAAATTTTCAATGTCTGAATTTAATTCAGGGTCAAATTCAGTCATTGGAAGCTGATCAAATCAGCATGTTGATGTGGTCTATTGGGATGGTTTGGTGGGTAGGTTAGGGAAGCTTTCCTAGGGTCACACTGTGCAACCCTAGGGGACATGGTATTAACCCACATGGAGATATGATCTCCCTAAGAGGGCTATCCGGTCATCTGTTATAGGCCTAACGCATACTTTTTAGTTTGACGCCTGAATGTTCAATGCCTAAATTTAATTCAGGAAAAATTCTGACGTTAGATATTGGGGTCAACAACCAATCTTACTTTTTGGGCCACACAGGAGGGGCCCGAGGGGTAGGGCTTCTCTTGGGTCTTTGTACCACACCTAGGTTGCACACATACTTAACTAATTTTGAAATACATATTTTTAACCCTGGATCAATGCCTGAAATTCACTCCAACGCCCAAATTTCCCTCTCAATCCCCAAAATTAAATTCAGGCATTGAGAGAGGAATAAGGGCCCACAGAGTGCTCATGCATAGGATTGAATTTCAGAGGGTTAGAACAGTCGTGGGACAAGCCTAGAGAAAATTAGGGCTCTCTGGGGTGGGACCCATATCTCAATGCCTAATCTTACTCCAGATGCCTGTTTGTTCAACGCCGAAATTTAAATTCCATAAAATTCAGGCATTAGTTATTGGGAGAAAATCCAGCAATTGGATTTCTCAAATTTAGGGCCCTTAGGGTTTTGAGAAAAATGAAAAGTTATGCATGCTGATAAGCAACATATATAGGAATAACATATCTAAATTTGGGAGTTAGATCATGCATACAAAATTCAAAATAAAATCCATAAATATTAGGCTAAACTAGGTCACCAAAGACCCAGATTTTGGGGTCTGTTTAGGGGGCCATCTCAAGGCCTTCCACAGCTCATAAAATCATAAAATTAAATACAGTAGTAGGAATACATGTCTAGTATAATATATTAAAATTTGGGCTCTAACAGATTTATAGAAAATTCATAAGAAAATATACACTAGAGCATGCTTAAAAATGAAAGCAAGTAGAGGTTGTTGAGTCTCTACTGTGTAACCCGAATTGAAGCAATGAATTAGCACTAATTGGACAGCAAACAACTTGTTAAACTACCATGTGGATAATGAAATTAGGTAGGGTTTAGGGTTACCTTGGGTCCAAGTGACTTAGGGTTTACACCAATTCATCTTTTTCTTCATCTCTCTTTTTGGGTTTAGGGTTTTTGTTGTCAACCCCTTTATGCATGAAATTGGGGCTATCAATCCTAGTAATATCTAGGTGGAGGGTGGGGATGAGTTTAGCAAAAATGAGGTGGAGGGGTGGAGATGAATTTGAAATGGGTCACTCGGATTAGAGGTTTTGTGTTTGGTGACTTGGCTGAGGGAGAGGCCTGGATTAATTTGGGTTGATTAGGTAGAGGGTGTAGATGAAAGAGTCTTTGTTCACTTGGATAGGTGAGGTGGACAAAGGGAATTAAAGATGTCATTAAGTGGAGTTGGATTGGTTGCAATTTTCAATGGGAGGCATTAAGATGCCATTTCGGGGGACATGGTGGGTACCCTAGGGATTTGAATTTTAGCCCCTAGATCTAAGGGTGAGGGATGAGGGTGCACATTGGAATATTCCAATCTAAGGGTTGTCATTTTATCTCTTAAGGTGTGAATGCATTAAATACCATTAATGGGCTAAGTTTGAAAAGTCTTAACTCATTAATGGATATTTATTGCTTTTAGGGTTTTTGAGCCCTCTCTATGCCGTCAAGCCTCGTGAGCGCTTGAGCTCGAAAGTTGGCGAACTTAATGTCCTTTTCTGAAGTCACAAATATTCCAGTCACATTGGACCAGTCAAAACCAATTTACGATAAGGGTAAGGGGTGAAATCAGGGGGTTTTGACTTAAAAGGCTCTCATATGCACTTTGAAAGGGAGAGATGGTAAAACTAATCCTAGAAATTGTCAAATGAAAGATAGTCCCTGATTCAGTGAGCCATAGGCTCCGATTACGCTAAATTACGATGGTCGAGCAAAAAACTGGGTTAAATACCCTTTTGGGCAGTTGGGGAATATTGGACTGGAAATGCTTCTAGTTTTCCTGTAGATCTTCGACATGGGCCATATTTAGGGGATTTCAAGCTAAGAGAGTCCTAGAGCTACAGGAGCTGACAGACTGAATATTGGATTCCCAAGCAGTTACTGAAAGATTTTTTAAGCAGGGTCACTTTAAGATATTGAGTTTCTATGACATCCTAAAGGCTGGTGGAATTGAGTTATCGAACATCCTTCGGTTCTTAAGTTTGTGAAATGAACTTTGAGGGTAGGGGTGAAACTGAGAAAATGGGCCTGACCTTGCTGCATTCCGAGTCTAGGAGAAATTTTTAGGACATTCAGCGTGCCAAATACAAACGAAAAGTGCTTTATCTTGACTTAAGCAGAAATGATGGCTTGGGCTACAGGATCTTTGTAATCCAATGCAAATCCGATACCCTGAAGGAACTGAATTTACTGTGTGGTGGCCACTGATAGACTGAGTTTCTGAATTTAGGCGAACTTCCAAGAGTCGGTTGAACACCTGATTTTTATACCTAATTTGTTGCTCTTTTTGGAGTATTTAAAGGAATTTGAGCAGATAAGTTTTACAAAAGTTCATGCTCCTTAGACAATTTTTTGACGGCCTGGCGATTTCGGAGATATAGACACCGACTGATCCTGCTTTGAAAGGCTAGAGAACATTCTGGCTTCATATGAACAAAATGCAGCGAAACAACTTTTTCACCCTTTAGGGAAGATTTAAGATTTCACAGAGGTTTAAGATTTTGAAATTCTCTTCTCAGACTTGAAAATTTGAAGCTAAGGCTGAGGCTGAGATACAACGATCAACCTTTCTAGATTCAGAGATCGGATGAATCTTTGAGAGCTTTTGCAGGGGTCATTTCTTAGTTTGGGTTATCATAAGTTGAGAAATTGGTTGTTGCCAGTTTCGAGCAACGCCTGTCTTGTGTTGAGTTTCTCAGAATTGGGTGACTCGTGGATGCATAGGATTTGAAATTACACCATTCGAATAATGAGAGAAGCTTCGGGGTCCTTTGAGGGTTCAGGGGTAAATTTTCTAAGGGGAAAAGGGTAAAATGATAATTTTTTACCTGTAGGTCAAGAAAAGTGAAAATTAGAATTCTTCTTCTGTGATGCTTCATGACAAGAAGGCTTATATAGGTAAGATAAATTCAGTGATCTGAGTGGTAGATAGTGAGTTTTTGGGCTTTTGAAGGCAAAAGGGCAAAATGATAATTTTTCCACTTGTGATGCTTTGTTGAATAATGACTTATAGAGGCTGGAAAATTTGTTGAAAATATGGATGGAGTTCTTAAATGTGGACCCTCAAAGCCCTATTGATGCTTTTGTGAGATATTAGGGTTTGACCTAAAATGGTGTATTTGGGCTGTAATAAGGTGTTTTGACTAGTTCAATCGCAACTGGAGTATCCGGAAAGACTTTTTTAGGAATTCCTATCCTCCTAGAGTCCAGGTATGCTCTTCCTAAGCCAAAGGTGCTTAGAGTATTGATGCCTAAATGATGTTATGTTGTCCTTATGCTATTAACTGACCCGAGTCAAAATTTAGGTGCTAACAGTATCGTAGTATCATAGTCCATTACATTCAATTACATACGAAAGCATAAAAAAATTTGCTTTTACCTTACCGTAGACATAAGCCTTCTATCATTAAACCATAACTCTTGATTCATTACATTTACCTTTAGTAGAAGCATGTCTCAATTTATAATACATATTCATAATCATTCCATGCAATATAAGGTGCATCGGAAACATATACACTATAAACCACATGGTCCCATTCATTCACATAACTACACAATGTAAACAAAATAACTATCTAATATCAATATTCACATAACCATGTCCATGACTCTAAGGAACCATCGTTCACATACTCTCAATCAAGGGTGGAAGTCCAAAATCCATATTTTGTTCATTACATGAAGATTTATCATAACAACATTTATTACATTCATTCGAATAAAAGTAGTAAGACATTAAAATGTAAAGTCCTCATCTTGTCTCTTTCGAACTAATCCCTTTTATCATAAATCACCTTCATGCATCATTATCCCATTACGTACCATCGTAACCTATGCCAATTGGGGTGAGCTTGACGGGCTCAGGAAGTACAATGCAAATCATATCCAACGGATAACAGATATAGCTTGCACACAGGTTTTTCTTACATAACATAAACATGGATAGCAATATGAAGCTCAAACTATAGGATGAAATAGCATATTAGTCCATGTGGTACATTTAAATAAGCAATATATCTATAATCAATGTCATGGGCAATAAAGGAGTACGTGTCACACTGTAATGATAAGTGTAGCTTGTTTCACTTTCGGAATTAGTCAACATATCACTTTGTCATATTCATTTCCATACTTCTTATAAATGGTTTACTCACTTATCATTAAGATTGGAATACATTCATATCACATAGTTCATTTGCTTATGGACTTGGTTAATATCATATTCAATAGTTCGCAGTACTTTTTATTAGATTTCAAAGATTCAATCATTGTTATCCATTGTAGCGAACTAATGGGAGGTCCTGGAACTATGTTTAATAAGGTTTAATCGGTTTAAATAAAGAATAGACACAAGCCGAGTCAATATCGATAACTTCCATTGTTACAACCCAATGGTAGGTCCCAAAACAATAATCAAAGGGGTTCAATGAGTCAATGTGTTGAAAACAATATTCAAAGAGTTCAATACCATTATTTAGACCCAATGGGAGGTGTCAAGATGATGTTCAATGATTCAAAGTTCAATAGAGTTCTTCTCTATTTTAACCCTGGGTTAGGTCCCTTACTTGTTTAAACCCAAGGTTAAGTCATCAATATAAAATTCTATCAAATGTTTAATAATTTAATAAAGCTCAAAGAGGGTTCAATAATTCAAATGTTCAATAACATTTCATAGTTCAATAAATAATTGAGACATATTAAAGGATATCAATAGTCAATAAGGGTTCTCATGACAAATGAAAAAAGACTTCATGGTTCAATAAGTTTCGATCATAATATATTCACATTTCATATTTAATTGTTCATAATTCATTCATATAGATCACATATAATCATAACTTCAAGTAGTTTTTCATAATTTGTACTTCTTATAATCTTGCATATCATGAGATCTTTGCTTTGTTCAAAGGAAATGAAATTTACCAATCATTAGTTCATATGGGGAAATCAAAATTTCAATCATACTTAATTTAAGCCAAAGACATTTCCTCATGTTCAATTTCATGTTAGTTCAAAGGAATTCACATTTCTCACGGCAACTCAATAAAATTCACTGAAACAAATCATATCATGTTCCATAATAGGTAATTTCATAGGAATTCTTATCAATTTGATCTTACATCCATGTCAATTACATATCTAACATAGGGATTTCAAAGGAAAACTCCATAGATCTATAAATAGAGAAAATCATGAGATCAAAACATACCTAGGTTCAATTTTCATAGCAATTCACATGAGATTCAATATGAAGTTCTAAGTGAGTAATCCTAAAGGGGGGTGTGTTAATGTATATTGTCAATTCCATAGAGTATAAAATATATGGAGTGGTAGATTAGGCATGACATGAGCATATTACATATGTTGATCATCTTCATAATCATCAAGTGTCCTTGGGTCCCATTGAACACATGCTCTAAGCATTTGAAGCCAAGGGTGGATCCTTCCCCATGTTGCCAAAAACCAAGCCTTAAATATTCAAACCTCATCAAGCTCAATAAAGGCATATGAGGGAAAGTTTAATGCTAGATATAGGTTAAAGTAACCAAAAAACCCTTACAAAGGTCAAGGGACAATTCCTATGCCTTGGGCATAGACCCATAGAGGTTGGGAAACAAGTTAAGGCAAAATGGCAAAAAAATAGGGGATCTGGATTGATCCAGGGGTGTCGGATCATCCACACTTAGTGGATCAATTCGAGGGGTGATCAGATCGATCCGTAAGGGGTCCCAGATCAATCCGGCTTAGCTTTGGTGTCTTTGACTGAGACACCGGATCAATCCGAGGGATGCTAGATTGATCCATGCGGATTAATCCGACATAGCCGGATCAATTTGATGTTACTGGTAATCAACAAATATATTCTAAATCGACGTTTTGAGGAATTTGATCGTTAGGAAAGATGCCAAATCAAGGGTGCATAACTGAGCTCATCCCCTATAAGTATGAGAGAGCTCTCAATGAGTTCTCTAATACACTTAAACACACAAGAAAGAAAGAAAAGAGAGATCTTGAAAAAGCTATGGCATTCAATCATCCCAACAACCAAGGCTCACATTTATAAACCTTCATTGAAGATCAAAGAGCCTTTAAGTGCATCCCTAGCACTCTAAATTTGAAGAACAAGGAGAGGGAAGCAAGGAGAAGGGTTTACTCCCAAGTAAACCCTTATGTGAAGCTCCAAGAAGCCAAAGGGCATCTCTTAGGAGCTTGGTGGGAGAATAAAGCACACAAGCTCAACAAGAAGCAAGTAGTTTTATTTGGAAAGTTCTTTTTCCTTTTCACTTTTCATAGAAGACCCTTGTTGTAGAGTGAAGATGGTGTCTTCTAGAAACTTTGACTTTTTAGTCAATTCCATGAATTTTCTAGTGATTTGTTTGTTCTTTTTGCCCAACACAACATTTTGGACAATGAGGTCATCAAAGGCCTCTTGTGCATCATAGGTATTCTCTTCTTCATCATCTCCCTCATCCTCACTGCTCGAATCACTCACATTAAGGAGTGAGCTTCTAAGGGTACTGAAAGCCATAAAGACTTTGATTTCCTGTGAAAGTCCTTTCTCACTATTTTGACTCATGTTCTAAAGCCTTGGATTGAACTTTGAATTAAACTTGTTCTTCTTATTGCCGCAATCTTCGGCAATATGTCATCTCGCTTTGCACTCATAGCAAATGGAATGATCCTTAGGGAAATCATTCTTCTTGCTATAGTTAGAAGAGGACCTTCTTATTTGTTTATTCTTGGAGTAATCCCTTGAATTCATCAAAAAGAACTTCTTAATTATTAGCCACCAAGGTTAAGTTATCATTCGAATATTTTGTAGATTCAGAAAGTTTTTCTACCTTAAGGGCTATGTCCTTCTTGGTAGTGACCTTGATTGCGGCCTCAGAACGTTTGTAGAGACCCAATCAACTCTTCTAACTTGAGAGTCTCTAGATCCTTGCTTTCCTCTATTACGGTCAGTTTAGGTTTAAACCTCTTAAGAAGTGACCTAAGTACTTTCTGAATAACCTTTGACTCTGGAATGTCTTCTCCTAGACTCCTCATGGCATTCACCAAGTTTGATAGCTTGGCATTAAATTGTGAGACTTCCTCATCTTCCTTCATCCTAAGAGCTTCAAGTTGTGCAGCGTACATTTGAAACTTGAACATTTTGACTGCACTTGTCCCCTCATGAGTGATTGAGAGAAGCAACCATGCTTCTTTGACGGTCTTGAGATGAACTATCCTTCTAAACTCATTGGGAGCTAGACCACTAGTTATGGCATTTAGGGCTCTAAAGTTGTATTTTTGAGCTTTTGCTTCAGCCGCGGTTCATTCATATATAGGTTTGTCTAGCATAGTTTAGCCCTTTAATATGGCATCCCTAACCTTGTGGTCATAGGCATTTAGCAAAATCTCCATTCGAGATTTACAATAACCATGGTCACTTCCATTAAAGAATGGAGGTGTGTTAATAGACATGTTACCATCCTCTCTAGCCATCTAGTGTCACTCTTAGATTTTTGCTAGGATCTAACTCAGGTTGTTATGCCCTATGTGAGTAACCTGGGCTCCGATACCAATTAAAATACCTAGTAGGTTATCCTAGAGGTGGAGTGAATAAGATATTAAAATTATTTTAGCCCTTCTTGATAAGTGTAGGGATTAATTTTAATTTAATTTTAATCTTCATAAAATTTCTCAAAGTGTATGTGTGCTACAAAGTGACTACTCAACTATTTTATCAAATAAGTGATGTGCAAGAGTAGCAATGAACATAAGATTAAAGAGACAAGCGATCACACTATCAATCCATAATAAGATATTTATAGTGGTTTGGCATGATGGTCTACGTCCACTCTTCTAAAGCTCACCTCCGAGCTTAGTTATATTTCATTTAGATTACCTAATACAACCTAGGTCAAAAACATGCAAAACCTACACTACTTGCCCTTGACAAGCTATTTAAAACACTCGGTGTCTCCAGCGAGTGTGTACTACTTCCAGTGTCTTCAGTGGAAGTAAAACAAGATAATAATGATATGAATACAAAGGAAAGAAAATTTTATCACAAGTTGGTTGAAGTCGCTATTTGCATAAGGTGGGAGTGCTCTTTGTAGAGCTAGAATGCCTTAGCTATCCACAACCTTCAAGCACTTGGCTTTAGTGCTCCTTGAGCTCAGTCAAATATGGGTTTCTTCTTAGGAAGAGTCCACTAAAAGTTCACCTCAATAATAGAAGCTTGATATTGAAGAGGAGAGAATAAAAGAGTGATCTTTGGAGAAGATGCTAGGTATTTTAGCTCAAAACAATGAGAGGAAGATGGTTTTCTTAATGGAGGAAGCTCTGAATTAGGAAAAGCTTCTAACACTCTCTATCTTGCTTAAAGTTATTTTCCTAAAGGGAAAAGTTCCTTTTTATAAGGGTGAGGAGTATTCACAATCTTTGGATTAGAATATTTGAAAATGGGTAACTCTTTGGAGCCATAGATTTTTTAAAAACAGGGTTCAAATTTTGAAATAATGCATGGGGGGAATAAAATTTCACGATTGATAAAATTACCCCCATGATCAATCACGACTTGTGATCGATCACAAATCTGGGCTTACACCTGATCAACTCTTGATCGATCATAGTTGATGGGGCGCCATGCTCGGGTCTCTCAGTCTAAGACTAAATACGGGGTCGTGATTGATCATGACCCTAATCTGTAGCACTTTTCTAACTTAGTGCATTAGCAACATTTTAGGTTGATTTCTCTTATGTATTTAATCGATTTTACCTCAAAAATTAGGTCCACATTTTTTGTCAATATATGATATGCTATGCATGCTTTATACATTTTGTGGAATGGGCAAATCCAAGGTAGCTTCTAGTCTCTCTTCAAGCCTTTGGTCCACCATGTCTACTTGTCTTGAACTTGTGAGCACATAGGACACTAACAAGACATAGACCATTTATAAGGTTTATCCATGGGATTGACATTACATACATTAACAATCAACATTGCCAACCTAGTCTGCATCTGAAAATCCAGCAACAACTAGAGTGGTATAAAATGGATACCAAACCTAAAGTCAACTGTCCCATAGACATATCGTATAACTCTCTTGTCCACCTTCAGATGCGACTCTTTACGTGTAGCTTGATAACAAGTACATGCTCCAACACTAAAGGCAATGTCTGGTCTTCTTGCAATCAATTATAGCAGACTGCCTATAATACTCCTGTAATAAGTAGGAACAATATCGACACCGTCGGGATCCATTGTAATTTTTTCACTGATGCTTGAGTATTAACAGTTTTAGAATCCTTGGAAATTTTGGATTGATTTAGAAATATCCTATCTAGAGTTTTCTGGATTTGTAATCCTAGGATGAATTGTAATTCTCCCTTTATACTCATTTCAAATTCGGATTTCATCATATAAACGAACCCATGAGATAGCTCCTCATAAGTAGACATAAATATGATGTCATCCACATATATTTGTGTAATGAATAAGTGATCATCCTCCTTCTTGACAAAGAGATTCTTGTCCACACTCTGTTATCAAAGCGATGATCCATCAAAAATCAGGTTATTCTCTCATACTGGGCTTTAGGGGCTTGCTTCAGCCTATACAATGTCTTCTTCAACCTGTATACGTAATAAGACATATAAGGGTCAACAAATCACTTAGGTTGCTCTATGTATACTTTTTCTTGAAGTGCACCATTCAAGAAGACACTTTTTACGTTCATTTGAATAATTTGAACTTCAAATAACATGCAATGGATAGTGAAATCTGGACAAACTCTAGACTGGCCACAAGTGCAATGTCTCCTTAAAGTCTATGCCCTCTATCTGAGCATATCCTTTGGCTACAAATCTAGCCTTGCTCCTTGTCACTATGCCATGTTCGTCATGGTTGTTTTTAAATATTCAATTTATTCCGATGGTGTTCTTATTAGAGGGTCTCTCACTTAGGAACCATACGTCATTCCTTTTAAATTGGTTGAGCTACTCTTGCATGGAATTAATCCAATCCGGAACATTTAGAGCCTCCTTTACTTTCTCAGGCTCTATCTTGGAAGCGAAACACAGATGGCTCAAGATGTTCATGATTTACCTTCTAGTTTTCACTTCATCTTTAGGATTACCTAGGGTGTCACTTGGTGTGAGACCTTTTGTAATCCTATTCTCCTTAGGATGAAGTTGAGCTTCTTCACCCTCAAAGCTTTATTGTGAAGAGACTTTTCCTTGATCTTTTTGAGATCCTTCAATCTCTATGCGAGATGAGGTCTCTAGCTTATTGTCTAAGAATATAACGGGTATTTCTACTTGAATTGCACTATTCTCATGATCATTAATGGCTACATTGATCGACTCTTCCATTGTGAGAGCCCTTTTGTTGAATTCCCAGTAAGCTCTATTGTTCGTAGAATACCTGAGAGATAGTTTCATCACTTTTCTTATCAAACTTTCCTAGGTGTTCTCTGTCCCTTAGGATGTAGCATGAGTTGCCAATCACTTTGAAGTATTTAGCTATAGGCTTCTTGCCTTTCTAGATTTCATAGGTTGTTTTTCAGTTCTGGGTCTACGATAGACATTGTTCGAGACATAACATGCGGTGCTTACTGCTTCAGCCCAAAATCTCTTGGCAAGATCTTTGCTTGTGATCATGGAACTTTCCATATCTAGCAAAATCCTATTTTTCCTTTCAGCAATTCCATTTTGTTGTGGAGTCTTTGGTGCTGAAAATTAATGCCTAATGCTCATCTCATCACACAAATTTGAGAACTTATAGTTCTCGAATTCCCTTCCATGGTCGCTTCGAATATGTTTGATGGAGTGGTCCTTTTCAACTTGAATTCTTTTGCAAATATTTAAGAATTCATCAAAGGCCTCGGATTTCTCTCTTAGGAATGCTACCGATGTGAACCGAGAGAAATCGTCCACCATAACCATAAAGTACTTCTTACCTTCTAAACTCTTCATTCTAGTTGGACTGGCTAAGTTCATGTAGAGAAGTTCTAAATACCTAAATGTCTTTATTTAATTTGTCTTTTTATGATGGACTTTAGTTTGTTTGCCCATTTGACAACTTTTGCACATAGGATTGTCAACTTGGGTCAATCTAGGCAAGTCTTTGACTAATCCTTTTCTACTTAGCCTAGATAGGTCTCTAAAGTTTATGTGACCTAACCTTTGATGCCAAAGATTATTCTCATCATTTTGAGACATAAGATAAGCATCCAACTCATTCTGGTTGGGTTCTATGACATAACAATTATCACTTGTTCTTAACCCTTTGGCAAAGATTTCATCACTTCCCTTATCCTTAATCTCACACTCGCCATTCACAAAGTGTACACCATAACCTTTATCATAGATTTAGCTTATGCTAATTAGATTGTGCTTTAGGCCTTTCATAAATAGGACATTGATGAGTGTGGAAATACTAGAGACCTCTATAGTTCCCTTATCAATGATCCTGACAATGTTTTAGTAACCAAATGTGACACTCTCACTTTAAGTTTCCTCAAGATTAACAAACAATGACCTATCTTTGATCATGTGTCTAGAGCACCGACTATCAAGGTACCACCTTGATGTGCTCCCGGTTCTTAGAGCCGTATGGATGACTAAGCATTTTAGCCCATCCTTCCTAACCCATGTTTTCTTAAGATTTCTCCTTTTTATGTTTTATTGTTAGGCTAGATCTTGAAAGTCTGGTTTTGATCTTAGAGGGGGGTGAATAGGATTTACTAAATTCTTTTAATTACCCCTTAATTAATGTTCAATTGATTAATGCTTAATTTGTAACATGAAAATTAATTCACTTGTTTTGTTAAAAGATTTTTAATTACAAGTGTTATATAATGGTAGCCATTCAATGATGTTCTTATTGCAAGATAAAATTATTATAATGAAAGAACATTTAATGCTTTAATGAGCATGCGAAGATAAAAAGAGAGGTAGATACAATTTGTAATACACAAGCATTCACACACAACATAAGGTTTTATAGTAGTTTAGTACTTGGCCTACATCCACTTTCAGAGCTCACACTAAGCTATTAGATTTTATTTAGATTGAATACAATTACAATCAAGGTAAAATTCTAAAACCTATCCACACTCGGTGTCTCCAATGAGTGCTAAATCTATTCCCAATGTCTCTGGCAAGTGCTAAATCTATTCTCAGTGTCTCTGGCAAGAATGGTTTACACCTTCGGTATCTTCGGTAGAGGTGCTAAGTCTACACTACCGGTGTCTCCAGTGGTAGTGCCAAGGTCTACTCTCAGTGTCTTCGGCGGAAGTGATTTAACCTTCGGTGGAGGTAGTAAGGTCTTATGAAATTCAAAATGAGTCAATATGAATTACCTCAAAAGGTTGATGTATTGCATGTAATTCCTTGAATGGTGGTTGCTCCTTGATGAGCTAATAGGCCTTATTCTTCCATCGAGCTCCCAAGTAATGCTACTTTGCTTCTTGGAGCTTCTTACGAGGGTTTACTTGGGAATAAACCATTTTCCTTACTTCTCTCTTTTGATCTTCAAGAATAGAGTGCTTGGGAAGCACTTACAGTGTCATAAGATCTTTAGTGAAAGTTCATAAAGAGAACCTTGGTTGTTGGGAGGATTGAATGCCTTAGGTTTTCGTCACTTTGCACAAAAGTCTCTCTCTTTGTGTTCACATGTGTTATGTGACTCAATGAAAACCCTAACGTACTTATAGGGGATGAGCTATGTCGTGCACCCTTGAATTGGCATAATCCTCAATGGATAAATAATCCTCATCGCTCACAAAGATTATTTCCATATAATTTTTTTTGTGATTCTGTGATGTTGGATTGATCCGGCACAATCAGATTGATCCACTTGGATTGATCCGGCATCTCAGACAGAATATCCCCGAGACATGCCGGATCGATCTAGTAAGTGCGGATTGATCCAACACCCCTAGATCAATCTGATTCCCCTGTTTTACTGCTATTTTTCCTTAATCTTGCACCAAAACATCTTGGGATTTATATAAAGACCATGACTTGGTCCATAAGGCTACATAAAGGTTGATAGGTCTCTTAAACCTATGTCTATCATTATATTTACCTTCATAAATATTTCTTGAGTTCAATGAGCTTTTGGTCTTCAAGTCTGGAATTCCTGCAGCTTGGGGAAGGATCCATCATTAGCTTCAAGTGCTTGAAATTTGTCTTCAATGGGACCCAAGGACACTTGATGATTACGACCATGACCAACATATGCACTGTGCACTATGCTCATGCCATGCCTAATCTACCACCCCATATATTCTATACATTATGAAATTTACAATTACATCAACAGAACCTTCTTCTTTTGAAGATTCTGATTTTTAATACTTTGGAATAGTTCCTCTTGTTGACATTTTCCCCATTAAGTGTCTTTCTTGAAGTTCGATATTTTTGGCACTTAATGTCATTCATCTTTTTTTTACAATCACTTTTGATGTGTCCTTCTAGACCATAATAGTAACATGTAAAGATTGGTCTTCTAGGGACATGCATTTGTGATTGTTTAATGCTAGAAGGTTGAGCATGAGAGGATGATTGAGTTATTCTAGGATCATTGGATTGGAAATATTTACTCGTAGAAGATAGAGTATGAGAGGATTGAAGGGTTCTTCTAGCTTGCTCTTTAGGATTTCTCAAAGTAGAGACATTTTCTTGAAATCCTTTAAAGGAATAAGCCTTGTAAGCTTGAAAGTTATTCCATGCCACCTTGGCATTGGTATAAGGTTGAGATTTTGGTCTCCCAAAAACCTCACATTGCCTCAAAGTTGTCTTTCCCTTGAATGCAATACTTTCCTTCCTCTCAACCCCATAAAACCTTTGTGATGGTCATTGAGAAGATACTTTCTCACTGCCTTTATAAGAGGCTTGTGCATTAGCCTTTCCCTTGGCTTTCACAAAGACATTCTCACTCTTTTGTGTGGAGGAAGTGTGAGTGATATTGGAATAAAATCAAAGTTCTCTCACATCACCATGGTTCTTTCCCATGGGGATCTTCTCTAATTTGTCATTTCCTTAAGCTATCATGGAAAATGATTTCCTCTTGTCCTCCTCAAGCTCTTGGATTTCTTGAGATACTCTAAGGACTTCCTAGTGATTTAAGTACAAGTGATGTTTAATGCTTTGTTCCTCTAATTTAGTGCGTTTACTTAACTTTTTAGTTCAAGTATGAGAGATCCATCATTGCTTGTCTCATCCTCACTACTCTGTTTCTCCTTAAATTCTACGATTTTCTTGGATAACATTTCATTATCCTCACGATGCTTCTTCTTTTCAATTCTCCTATTGTCTTTTTTAACACATTGAATTTTTTTTTTTGCTTCACTAAGCTTGTTTTCAAGAAGTGTGATCATTAGGCTCATTTTTTCTTTATCTTTGAGAAGCAAGGAGTTCTCATTGAAAAGTTCTTTTCTATTCCATTTTCTAAGAAAAATTCTTGTTGAAGATAGGAGATTATATCCTCTAAGGAGTTGATCTTTTGGACCATTTTCTTGTATTCTTTCCTAAGTTGTTTGTTCTTCTTCACCATCTCAACACTTTGATGGAAGAGGCTATTGAAAGCATTTTGAATGTCTTCATTCTCTTCATCTCCTTTACCATCACTACTTGAGTCATTTTGATCACCAAATGAACTTAAAGGATAACCATAAGCCATGAAGTCCATGATCTCCTGTGAGGTGTCATCTTCACTACTTTGGGTCTCTTGTTCTGAAACATTAGAATCATCATCCCAAGTAGCAATCATGGATTTTCCCTTTGGCTTGAATTTTTTCTTTTTATTGCTGCAATCCTCAGCAATATGACCTCTCACTTTGCATTTATAGAAAATGGGAGGATCTTTAAAAGAATCATTCTTCTTTCAATAGTTAGGATATGTTTTCTTAATAAATTTGTTCTTAGAGAAATCTCTAGCATTTCTCTTGAATAACTTTTTGAACCTTTTAGCCACAAGGGTTAATTCTTCATCAGTTTCCTCATTGGATCCTAAAGGTTCTTCCACCTTAAGCGCAATGCTTTTTTTCTTGGTGAGTTCCTTGATGGCGACTTTATAGGTTTGAAGGGAGCCAATTAGTTCTTATAACTTAATTGTTCATACATCCTTGCTCTTTTCAATGACCGTTACTTTAGGTCTAAACCTTTTGGGAAGAAACTTAAGTACTTTTCTCATGACCTTAGTCTCGCTCATTTCCTCACCTAAGCTCCTCATTGAATTTACGAGGTTAGAGATCTTAGCATGGAATTGAGAGATTTTCTCATCCTCCTTCATCCTTAGTGCTTCAAATTATGAAGTGTACATTTAAAGTTTTGACATATTCACA
>JAOXJP010272754.1:359-20042 GCA_025762735.1 Platanus orientalis
GTACTATTTTGTTTAGTTGTATTTTTTTTCAATAATTTTTTTAAATTAGTTATTTGAAAAAAAATACTTCAAATACAACTCCAATGCAGTGTTGTGCATGGGCTATAATATGTTAAATTCAAAGCATATGTTAGATGAAGTTAATGACATTTAGATTATGTTTATAAGTATTGAATCTCATTTTAAAATTCCAAAATTTTCATAGTGTTTTTATATTTTTTATAGGCGACAAAATATGTCATAAGGTTATCAATTTCCACAACCATCATAGATGGTTGTTTTGTTTATGTTAGGGTTTGTAAAGGTGTATTATTTCTTATTTTATCATATCCGAAAGTTTCATAAAAAAAATCTAACATTTCCTTAAAGCTTCCATCGTTTTCGAATTTGTTTCTTGATTTTTCTAATACGTATCCACTGAAACCTTGATATGTTTCCGTTTCTAGGATGACCGAAACTTATATTCTGAAACTGAAACTTTGAACCTTGAATTCATCAACTTCTTTGTTCATAAAGGTTGTGCTCAACTGCATAGGGATGGGACCTATAATTCAATGTCCAACCATCCATCTAGATTTGGTTTGCTTATGTGCCTCATGCGATCTCTCCCTCCAAGTCAATGTGGTCTCTAACATTGCTAGCTTATCCTAAATTAAGCATGAACTACTCGTAGGCTGATACTATGGTTTCCTCCCTCAAATGTTAGTGGAGGGGGGGGGGGGATTGAAAACTTGATCCTCTCATCCTTGGCAACAAATCTCTAACTCTTTCTTAGTGCTCTAGATCCTCACTCTCACTAGCAGCCTATGTTTATGCATCTTTTTCTTCAATGTCTTGATCCCTCGGCATCAACCTCTTAGTTGATTTGTAGCCATGTAACAAGATTACCACCCACAAATGTCTAATAACTTAAAGTAGATCTACAATTAGATATAGAGCCAACTCAATCAACATTTGTAAAGGTTTCCACCCAATGATGACCATATTGTTGATAAAAAATACCCTGGATAATATTTTCAAATACCTGAGGACTCTGTATACAGCTTCCATATGATCCTAAGTGGATGCATGCATAAATTGACTAATCATACTCATAGCATAAGTGATATTTTTTTTTGAGAGGTAAAGAAATATTATATTGAAAGTAATACAATATAAAGAGTAGAAAAAGTGAGTATCATCGAGAAGGTGATATCAAAATAACGACAAAAAACACAATAAAAAATTATGAAATTACAATTCTTCTCTCCATATAGTAACCCACTCCCCATCCTCAAAAGTTGCCCAAATTGAAGCCCACTCAAATAGACACTTGTAAATAGAGTCATAGAGATCACCACCTCATCAATACTTTGGAACTTCTCTTAAAAAATCCTCTTGTTTCTTTCTTTGCACAATCCCTAAAAAATGCCCCCGGGAAGGCACGCCAAATGGACATAGAAAGACTCTCAAGACCACAAACCCTCAAAACCTTGGAAAAACACAGTGAATTTGGATATGAGAAAGGAAAAAATCCCGCACCTCCTGCACCTTTTCTATACATAGTATGCATCTATTAGCTAAGTTCCATCCTCTGCTCTGAGTATGATTTATAGTTAGAATTTTATCCAATAAACTATTTCATATGAAGAAGGATACCCTTGAAGGAATATCTAAATTCTAAATGTTGTTATGGGAAATCTCCAATAATAGACAATTTGATAATTCTAGATAGTATGATTTAAAGGAAAAATGTCCCTTCTGATTAAGCTTCCAAATCCTCCCATCCTGAGTATCCGATCTAGGGTTGAGATTCCCTAACGGCTTTAATAATCTAATCACATCTCTAACCTCCCAATCATTTGGATTTCTTCTTAATCTAGGGTCCCAACATCTTCTATTGAAATCAAAACAATTTGTAATTGAAGCCTGAGGTTCCAAGGCAAGACGATAGATGATTGGGAATGTATCCTTCAGGGAGCCTCCCCCACCCATAAATCCTTCCAGAAACTAATATTATCCCCCAAACCTAATTTAAACCTAATGAACCTCCAAAAATCCTCCTTCCCAACCATGATAGATTTCCATAACCATGCATTCCCCTAGCCATGCTAGATTCCCAATAAGATATTTCCCTAAATCTCGCCACCACTACTCTACGCCATAAACTCTCTTTCCTTTCCAAATCTCCACAACCACTTAGCTAGAAGAACCTTATTATGCATTCATATCTTCTTAATTCTTAGTCCCCCATTAGTAAAAGACCTACAACAAGTGTTCCAATCCATTAAATGATATCTATGATGATTTGGATCATTATCCCAAATAAATCATTTGAACATTTTCTCCATCCTATTTGCTACCAAGGTTGGGACCGTAAACATAAATAGAAAGTAATTGGGCATAGCTGTTGGGGTTGCCTTCACCAAAGTCAATCTATCACCTGGAACAAAATTCTTTCAATCACAGGGTCCCATACCTTCTTTGATTTATAACTTAAGCCCAGAGAAAAGCCTAAATAAGACGAATGAAGGTGACCAATTTTACATCCCAAAATCCATTCTAGACTCTCAATATTGCATTTCACTCCAACCTGAAACATCTCGGTCTTTGTCAAATTGATTTTTAAATTAGAAACAACCTTAAAACATCTAAGAATAAATCTTATCCCATTTGTCTCATATCACCATCACAAAATATCATATTATCATCAGCTAACTGAAGATGAGAAATTGTCGCCCCCTCTCCCCTTCCCAAACTAAAACCTGAAATAAATCCCATTTCAGCCCTTTTAATCATTCGATTTAATACCTTTGATACCATTATAAAGAGAAATGGGGAAAGAGGATCCCCCTATCTTAGCCCCCTCAATCCATCAAAAAATCCTGTTGGACATCCATTAATTAATTCTGAAAAAAAGGATGAATGTAAACGGAATGAGATCCAACTTCTCCATTTAGAACCAAATCCCATCTTACCCAAAATGTAGTGAAGAAACCTCCAACATACATGATCAAATGTCTTTTCCAAATCTAGTTTACAAATCACCCCACTTCTCTAAAAAAAATCCCATTTTCAATACATTCATTCGCAATTAGAACACCATCTAAAATTTGTGTACCTTCAATGAACACACCTTGTGGAGGGGAAATTATTCCTTTCATTACCATCTTCAATGACGTAGCTTAGACAGCTGAACACGACGGAAGAAAAAAAAAAAGGTTTCCAAAACTTAAATTTTTCTTTTTTACCTGAGGGCTTCTGTTTTGATCCGTTTCACTTCCTTGATACTTCATTAGTTGAGTTTTTGTTTAAGAATCTAAATGTATGACTTTTTTTGGGTGTTAGGGAGTCCTAAATGGGGAAGAATGGAGAGAGGGAGAAGGAGGCAGTTTGGAAGAAGAAAAGGAAGTGTGAAGGTGTGCTTAAAAAGTTTTTTTAAAAATGTTATTAGGGTTATAATTGTCATTTTAAGATAGGGTATTTTTGGAACAGAGTTAAGTGAGGTGTGCTTAAAAAAAAGTGAGGTGTGAATACAAGCTCTCATAAAAAATATATGAAAAATTTTTTAAATACAAAAAACATAGTAGAATTAAGAGAAACATACATATTATGTTTCAATGTGACATTTTTCATAAATATATTTTTTAAATTTTTTTGAAATATATGAAATTGATATAATTTGTGCATAATGGGATGTAGTATCTCATATAAAAGAACAAACCAAACAATGCCTATGGTATTTTTTAAAATTTTCTTTAATTTTTTTTTCAAAAATATATATATTTTTAAGTTTCAAAATTACTTTTAACTCCATGAGTGTGTAGGTCTATCACATATGCATGATTTGTTGATCTGGCCCAAATACATGTTTTAAACTTAAATGGATTCATATGGAGTCCTAGATTAGGAAGCTAGATTCACAAAAAATTTGCAAAAAAAATGTGTTTTAGAAGATTTGGGCACTTGTGATACGGACTACGAGATGCGATATTGTATGCGTTTTGTAGGCTCTTTTTAAAAAAGAAAAAAGATAAGGTGAAAATCTCAGTTGTATCACGAGAAACGTGCAATATGTGCGATACGTGCTACGATACGCGTGAGATTTTGCAATATTTTAAACTAAGGGGTATTATCGTACCCCAAGCCACAATACTTTAAACCATGGTCACAATCCATAATTTAAATTTCAATACAATAAATTGAAAACTCAATAGTACTAAAAAAAATTAAAAAGCTATACTATGTAAGTAACAAAGAATCATGACATAATTAATATGCAAATCACTTATTATTAGTATGGCTAGCTACACCTTAGATTTTATTAGAGGTGGGCATGAGCTGGGTTCGGGTCAGGCCATGGTAGGTCTGGGCCCTGCCCCATTACATTACACTTCGGGCTCAGGCTTCGCCTAGTCCTAGAAATTTTTTAAATATTAAGGCCCAAGCCCGGCCCTATTAATTTTATCAGGCCAGGCTCGGGCCTGGCCCATCAATTTGGAAAAAGTTGTTTGTAATAAGAATCAAACTTAAGACCTCTCACTTGCTAAGCAAATACTCTAACCAACTAAGCTATATAGGTTTACTTGCTTTAAAAAGCATAGTAAATAATAAATTATTAATCTGATGGGTACTTATTTTTTCATTTGAAAATTGTTTTTACAGTTTTAACCTTATGTGCCTAGTCTTTGTGTGTAGGACATCGGTGGACATACAAAATCCTAGACAACATTTGTTCCCATATATATAAATTCGGGCTTCGGGCTAGGCCAAGGTAAGCCCAAGCCCTATCTTAACTAATGGTCTGGCTGTAAGTTAAACTTAGGCTGTTGTCGAGCTCATCATTGGGCCAAGCTTTTTTGGGCTAACTTTCGGGTTGGGTCCATAATCATCCTTAGATTTTACCATACGTAAGTTTTTTTTTTGTAGATAACTAACATAGAGTCAAACTATAGAAGACTTGTTATAAAAACATTAGATTTGAATCTTTTTTTAAATAGATTGGAGCAGGAAAGTGTTTCCAAAAGGGGGGGGGGATTCTTTGGAGGTCTTCTTTCACTACAGATTTTTTAGCCATTTAGCAGGAGAGGAACAATAGATTTTTTAACAAATACTAAGCCTGTGTATAGTGTATTGTCATGCCTCGAACCCGAGCCAATAAAAACCAACCCAGTAACGAACTGAATTCAGGGAATGACATGGATCACATAACTTTTTTCTATCCAAGTCACATGTCAAACTTTTTCATGGTCTCTTAATTTTCACTTACCATTATTTTATTATTGGAATCCATATTTGGATTGTCATATGAAACATAACATAACAGAAGCATATTCATACATACCCATTTTCTTTCTAAACATTTAAATCATATACGTAGCAAAGATAGTATTTTTACCTTGCCTTCATATATATGAACTATAGTCATCCATACTAATTAAAAGAATGATCCAAGGTTCCTAACAATCCAATCCATAACATGAAATAAAAGAAGTTTCAAATAGGATACACCATTATTTCACTATATCAATATTATATCATATTTTAAAATAAAATCATAAGAATAATATAGGTGTATCTAATTCTCTCTTTTGCTTGTCGCCTCCTTGGATCAAGGCTCCTCATCTGTGATGGTTGTCAGATTTTGGGTGAGCTTGACAGGCTCAATAAACATATATGCAAACTATACCATTATAGAAGTCCAAGTGACGATTCATAATTCAAAGCGTAATTTGCATAAGAACATTCCATATTCTAAATAAGGAGTCAATAAATACTAACAATAACACATCGGTCTATGGATGATCATAAATAGAAGTCAAAAGCTATGAACCATGAATAATAAAAGTTCAATAGTTTGATAGAAATAACAATATCACATTTCCTTGTTAGCATTTAAATAATTCAATGATTCAATAACTAGTTCTATCTTTCAAATAGATTTATATCACTTGACATCATTTGGTTCATACACTCATTTACTTAACAATGAGTTTAATATTCAATGGTTCAATGATTCAATAATAAATGTTCAAATGATTCAATATTTCAGTAGGCATTGTTTAATAATTCGATATTTCAATAGATCAATAAGTCAAATGAAATGACAATCTTATTATTGTTTTGACCCAATGATAGGTCCCAAAACTATGTTCAAAGAATTCAATGATTCAAAGTTTAATAAAGTTTTGTCCTGTTTTGACTCAGGGTTAATTCCCAAAACTATGTTTAAGGAGTTCAATTATTCAAAGTTCAATAAAGTTCTGCCCTGTTTTGACCCAGGGTTAAGTCCCAAAACTATTTTCAAGGAGTTCAATGAGTCAATATTCAATAAAGTTCTGCCTTGTTTTGACCCAGGGTTAAGTCACAAAACTATTTTCAAGGAGTTCACTGAGTCAATATTCAGTAAAGTTCTTCCATGTTTTGACCCAGGGTTAAGTCCCTTCTTTGTTTAGATCCAAGGTTTAGTTCATTCCTTGTTTAGACTTAAGGTTAAGTCATCAAGATAGAATTATGTTCTATTTAGACCCAAGGTTAGGTCCCTTCTTTGTTTAAGGTTTAGGTCCCTTCTTTGTTTAGACCCAAGGTTAAGTCGTCAAAATAACATTCAGTCAATGGTTCAATGAATTTTAAAGGATTCAATACAATATCCATGAAATGGATAAATGATATCAATAGGACAATAAAGAAACTCTCATAAAATGAGGAAAAGAGGCCAAAGTTCAATAACATTTTAATACTTTTTGATATATGGAGTAAGATCTATGACCATTCAATTAATTCAATGAGTGTTCAGACAATAATCGTATTTCATCATGTCATTTATGTTCAAATCAAGTCAAAATAGAATAATCACATTAGATTCGATTCATATGAGCAATTCTAGTTCGATCTTGGTCATAAATCTATCAATAATCGTAAGCTTCAATCCATGAGATGATTCTATATGTTATAATCATCATTCCGAACATAGTTTATATTCAATGATTTAATATTCATATAATTAGATCATATTTCTTTAATCAAATCGTAGGATTTCAGATTTTCATAATTCAATTGATCTTCTAACACAAGAGATCTTTACTTATTTAAAAGGAATCGAAATAGTCAATCAATTGCTTATTTATCATAATTCATGTGTGAAATTGAAGGTCAATTCATATAGAAATTGAAATATCACTTCTTTGTATTCGATTTCATTGTAAATCAAAGGGTTTCACATAATCTTATAGATTTCAAATGAGATTCATATAGATCATTCATATTTTAATTCATAATAGAGGATTCATGAAGATTCATGTTAATGCAAATGTAGATCCATGTCAATTACATATTCAAATATGAGAATTGAAAGGAAAATCCGTAGATCTATCAATAGAATGGAGTAGGAGTTCAAAAACTTGCATAGATTCACATAGATGGTGATTTTAACAATGAAATATCCATGAAACATGATAGATCTATCAAATCTAAAAAGAAAATGAGAAAGGTAAAGGTGCATAGTTAACATATATACTTACAAGGTAGCAAATCAACCAACAATGGAGAAAAGGGAAGGAGCGTAGTTAACATTTATAATTACAACAAGCTTTTTTCCTTGGATCTACTTTCTCTCTTTAGATTGCTTCTTTAAAATCCTTCCAAACTTTATATCTCTACAATATAGAAGATCATTCACCATGAGAATCATATATTTTCATTGAATTTTGCGAATCATAGTTTAATCCACTACGGTTGAGGAAGAACCTATCAAATTGAAAATTCTTCTATTTATTTTTCCCCAAATTCTTCTTTCTCCTCTCCTTTCTTCCTTTTTTTGGTTTTAGATTCAAATGAGATGCAATTTTGGTATACATTTCATCATCTAAGTCTATTCCATGATTCTAGAGTCATCTACATGTGTTAAATACGAGTTGGGGCAAAAATTTGTCAAAAATCGCAAAAGAAGCAAATGTATGAAATTTTCTCTGCTTAAGACCGGTCCTGGTGTCTTCATGACCGGTCCTGAGTTGTCGGGACCAGCCTTAGGTGGGTCTTCGAGACCAGTCTGGCAAAAGGCATTGGTGGTGGGTGGCAAGACTGGTCCCACCTCTTTCATGATTGGTCCTAGAGCTTGGTTTTTCTCTGGTTTTGACTCACTTCTAAATCATTCTATTGGGTTCCAAACATCATAAATAACTCTAAAGAAAATATGATAAAAGACAATTTTACCCTTATACATGTTTAATTATATTTTTACCCTTCTAATACGTTATGGGGTATTATAGGTATGGTCTAAAGCAAAACAACAATATGTATTTAGGGGTTGAGTGGTTGTTTTAAAAAGGGATTGGTATACTGTAATTAGTAACTAAGATATGTTGTAAAGGTGTTGGGTGGTTCTGTTCTTTTATTGCCAGTTGCCTTTTTTTGTGGCGTCTTTATTGAGACGTTGTGTAACCCTGGTAGTCTCTTTTGGGTTGGGGATTCCTCATCCCTCTTTATGAATCATTTTTATTCTTGTAGAAGAAGAAAATATTACAGCTAAAAAACCATAAAGGTGGGAATAAACATTGTGATACTTTTGGTCTTAAAAAAATGGAAAATTTTGAGTATCAATAAAACAAATGGGAAAATCGGCCGATTGGATCCACGTTATTTATGCTCTAAAACATCTATGAAAATTTAAAATGATTAAAGTGCTTTTGTATTTTCTATTAGTTTTGCGTAACTCTTGGGAAATCTGGTTGGAAGAGAATTTTAATTTTAGTTGCATGACATATTTTCTTTATCGTAAGAGATAGATGTGACAAATTAGGGGAACGTAAGTTTTCCATTATTGCTAATTAGCTCAGCAGTGGTTGCTTTGTTTCCAATTTTATAATTTCCTGGTTTACTATTTAAGATAAATTAGATGGAACCTTGTGTCGCTTAAAATTATCTGGTCACCATCTTAAGCATTCTTTTTATAGATGGGTACTTAGTTGCGTGGTATGTTCTCCAGTCTTTTCTTCCATTGACAGGTTCTTTGTCCTTATTAGGGATGTATATTGATGTATATTTATAGTGTACGGACCCCTGAAGCTGTATTTTCTGTAAAAACATTTTTCACTCTTTCATTCTGTAGGGGGGTGATGATATAGAAGTTTCTGGATCACCTACAGAGAAGGCCATCCTTTATTGGGGAGTCAAGGTAACCTTTAGTACTTCATCTCAGTGGATAAATAACCTCCTTTGTTTGGACTTTGGAGCTGACTTTTGTTTATTCTTATTGCTTTCATAGTTGGGAATGAAGTTTGATGATGTCAGATCAGAGTCTTCAGTTCTTCATGTTTTCCCTTTCAACTCGGAGAAAAAACGTGGTGGTGTTGCACTACAATTGGTAATTGAAATCTTTTTCATTAATAAAATGCATTGATTTGTATATAATGGTTTTATTTTTCTTTTCTTCTTTCCTTAGTATGGATTGTTCTATAAGGGTTTTGGATGGGCATTACATCCTGTCTTTCCTTCTTTTCATGATGCTTAAAATGTCCATTTATTTTATTTTATTTGTGGATAGGGTTCACTTATATAGGATAGACTTTACAATAATAAACCTGTACACATGGTTCAATATTTTGGCAGTTTCGAAAACTTGGCAAAATTCTCTCTCTCTCTCTCTCTTTTTTTCCAGAGGGCATGGAGGATGTGGGGAAATAAAATTCATGAGGAATATAGGCATTACCTAGTTTTTGCATAAACTCATGCACATATTACCAAAATTTTGTAATAGCGAATTGGCAATATGTTGCTGATAGTCATTACAATTTTTTTTATTTATGATGGATATTTCTCATCATAGAATGCTTAAGAGACTAAAAAGCAGAGTCCCGTTGTTGGAAACTTACTTTTCTAATATCCTTTAGTTTTCAAACCTTGAAAGAAATATGTGAGTATGAGTTGTTAGGAAAGCATATATGCATGTTTCATAACATGGTGACTTGGGCTTAGTGCTGTATATGTGTGTGGCAGCAGCACTGTGGCCTCCCCACTCATGATAGGGATGACTATTTTGAGCTAGCTTGGAACTCTGTGTGGTATTAATAGAGGGATAACACATGGATTGTATTTTGGTTTATCATATTATATGAGTATTACATGTTATAACAAATTATTATTTTGGGTGATAATGTATTCTGTATTCTTGGCAGCACCTATGCTAGTCCATTGTTCCTCTCCTCCAATACATAGATGCTTTTTGTTTTTTTACTAGTACACATCATGCTAATTTTAACACCATATGTATATATGTAAGTACTGAAGTTTCATTGAAGCTTATCATGGTTTTTTTTTTTTTTTCAATATTTTCGTAATTTGTAGAGATTTTTTAATTATTTTGAAACATTCTACCTTTAGCTCCCCAGGTGAAATTTAGATCAAGATCAAAATTTTGAACAATGCCTTTCCATGGGGAATGAAATATTGTTTTGCGAAATGGAAAGTGTGCCTCTATGGCCGTCTTACTCAACAACATCTCATAGTTTAATTAGGAAGGTTTGGAAATGGAAAATACCATAGGATTGTGATGCAGCCAATGTGAAGAGACTTACGTACGTGCCACCACCCCATAAGAGAGCCAGATTCAAGGAATGGAAGACTCTTAGAAGATTCCTTTAGTTATAGTGGTTGAGGGTTGTTTTTATGCTATTTTTAGGAGTGTTTTATAGTAGAGAATTATAGTCATAAGGGTTGTTTGTAATAAGGCTTGATGACCAAGGGTTTATTTGCAATTTAGGGAGTTTTGATGTTAATTGTCATTAAGGAAAGTGAGTTATTAATTGCTGGTCGACAGCCACTCAGAATGGGATTTAGGAGTCCTAATTAGAGTAGGACTTGGAAATAAAGTCTATAAATAGATTGAGTCCATAGGTTGTAATTAGTTTATGGAGATTAATTATGAAATGAAATTATTGATTGGAGTCCAATGAGTGGATCCAAGGGTGGTAGCCATGAGCTCCCTTCTCTCTCCTCCATGAGTAGAGGGGTGTTTTTCTCTTTCATCTCTGTCTTTAATCGTCTCTCTCTCCCTTGCTTAATTCTTCTTCTATCTTTATTCTTGAATTAGTTCTTGTTATCTTCTTTAATTTTCTGCCCTGTTGATTGATTTTCTTGATTAAAGACTTGACAAGAACCATTCTTGATTGAGTGCTTAAATAAGAAAATTGCAGACAACCCTACTTCTCCCATCTTTCCCACCAAGAAACCCTAAAGAACCTTCATCACCTCTAAACCTTTTCCCTAATTTGTTTAAGCTATAACCTGTCTAAGACCTATTCCTCATTGTTTCCCTCAAGAACCATTAAAGAAAATCAAGAATCTTACTTGATTTGATTCTTGGAACCCCAAACAACAAACTTTGTAATTGAATATTTCATTCAATTTTGATCCACAATTTATGAAATTTCGACCATAGAACCTTCAAGGGTGTCAAAACCTATGGTAAAATTTTCAGAATTTTCTAACGCATTAGAAGGGGTATTTTGGTAATTTCATGGGTCTATCCATGAAATTCCAGAATTTCCCTTTTGGACTTTTTCCCTTAATTTTTTCTTGTCTTTTTTTCTATATTCTTCATAATTTCTTTAATTTCAATTGTTTTATTTCTATTCTGATTTTTATCGCTAAAATTCCTATTGTTTGGGGTGTTTAAGACAAGTTCTTGATGTTGAAGTATCGTATGTAAGGGTATTTATGTAATAAGGGTATTATACACCCATACCTTTGGTATACCATATGTACGATGCACAAATATATTATTAATATAAATACCAACGTATGAGACAAGTAGACTCATTCTGTTGACCCAAATGCAATCTACTCTCTTCTTACTTCTCTTCTAAGCACACAGACATAGAGATCCACATCACAAACCACATCGAGAAGTTGGTATCAGAGCGGGAAAGAGGTTGGGGCATGATCGGAACCTACTGCATAGAGGGAAGATACTGACATCAGCATGCCATACCATCATCATCGACTGGAAGTTCAGGGTTTTGTTATGTTCAAATACATGAAGGGGATAGATCTAAATTAGACCCACGAGCAAACAAATTTATATTTTTGAGATACCTTCTACTCAAAAGGGTTATAAGTACTACAACCCATGGATCAGAAAAAGATTTGTCTCCATGTATCATGTATGCCACTTTTTCTAAGTTTGTTCCTTTCTTTTTCTCCTTCTACGACCTCTCTTCATGGGGAGATTTTTAGTGGTGAAGTGAGGTCTCAGTGCTTGCCTTCAGTCCTATCATTTCTCTCTTTGGATTTCGGTATTTTGTTGATGATTATTTGTGGTGTACATGTATGTATTAGATGAAAGCAAAAGAGAAAATTTATTATATTTTTCAAAATTTTCACAGAATGATTCAGACTCAATTTGGTGCATCCATTAAAATCCTCAAATTTGATAATTGGGGGGGGAGGGACAACAAAATGGTGTGGCCAAACGTTAATATTGCCACCTATTGGAGGTTAATCTCTCTTATTTGGTTTGAACGTCCCCTTAAAACCTTTTGGTATGAAGCTCTCCTTATTGCTGTCTACTTGATAAATCATATACCTTCTTGGTTTATTCATCTTAAAACACCTATTAATATGTTATGACCTGACATTCCTCTTTTTCTTGTGCTTCCCAAAGTTTTTGGATGTGTTTGTTATGTTCATATACATAAAGGGGATAGGTCTAAATTGGACCCACAAGTTGACAAATGTATATTTTTGGGATACCCTTCTACTCAAAAAGGTTATAAGTGCTACAACCCATGAACCGAAAAAATATTTGTCTCCATGGATGTCACATTTTTAGAGTCTGTTCCTCTTTTTTTCTCCTTCCACAACCTTTCTTCAGGGGAAGAGTTTGAGTGGTGAAGAAAGGTCTCAATGCTTGCCTTCAGTCTTATCGCTTCCCACTTCAGTGTCTTCATTTTCCTTTGACATGCCAACTTCAAACAATGGGAAAATTTTTCTAGTTTATACAAGGAGGATGGACACAACAAACAATTCACCTCTGATTATCTCTTCGGACGCAGGTAATCCTACAACTCCTATTCCTTCAGTTCTTGTTGAAAATGATGATGATCTTCCTATTGTTCTTCGCAAAGGAAAGAGATCTTACACCAATCACCCTATCTCCAACTTTGTTTCATATAAAACCTTGAAGCCTTCATATTGTACCTTTGTTAGCTTTGTGTCATCCGTACATGTTCTTTCTAATCTAAAAGAAGTAATTTCCTAGAGTCATTGGAGAGATGCTATGTGTGAAGAAATGAAAGCTTTAGAGAAAAATAGCACATGGGAACTTGTGAATCTTCCAACGGAAAAACAACCAGTAGGATGTAAGTGGGTGTATACTGCTAAGTACAAGGTAGATGGGATATCGATAGGTATAAGATGGGATTAGTTGCAAAAAGATACACACAAATGTATGAAATATATTACCAAGAAACCTTTGCATCAGTGGCCAAGATGAATTCAATTCAAGTATTGCTATCTGTTGCAGCCAACAAGGAATTGCCACTTTGGCAATTAGATGTGAAGAATGCATTTCTTCATAGTGACTTACATGAAGAAGTGTACATGGTGCTCCCTCCAGGCTTTAAAATTTTAGGAAGTGAAGGTACGGTATGCAAATTAAGGAAGGCATTGTATAGGCTCAAACAATCGCGGAGGGCATGGTTTGAGAGATTTAGTGATAGTTTAACAAAGGTTGGTTACCAGTAATCCCAATTTGATCATACTTTGTTTGTTAAGCACTCATTGAAGGGGACTACAGTAGTTATTGTATATGTGGACAATATAGTGGTTGCTGGAGACGATTCAGAAGAAGTGAACAAACTGAAATCTCATTTGAGCAGTGAGTTTGAAGTAAAGAATTTGGGTATCTTACACTACTTATTAGGTATTGAGGTTGCTCATTCCAAGAGAGGTATCTTCATATCACAAAGAAAGTATGTATTGGATTTACTCATTGAGATGGGATTATTGGGAGCCAGACCTACAAATACTCCTATTGAAGCTAATCATGGGTTGGATGATCAGGATGGAGGGCCGTTAATTGATGCAGGACAGTATCAATGATTTCTTGGGATATTGATTTATCTTACACTCACAAGACCATATATTGCCTTTGCAGTTGGTGTTGTCAGTCAGTTCATGCATTCACCAAGAACACCTCATTTGAAGGCTATCTTCCGTATACTGAGGTATTTGAAGTCAGCTCTAAGAAGGAGTCTGTTATTTTGTGATAATGGTCATGTGAGAATTGAAGTCTATACTGATGCAGACTAGGCATGATTAGTTACGGATAGAAGATCAATCTCAGGTAACTGTTCATTTGTTGGTGGGAATCTTGTGACATGGAGAAGTAAGAAGCAATCTGTGGTTGCAAGATCTAGTGCTGAAGCAGGATACAGGTCACTGGCACATGGAATTTGTGAAGCTTTTTGGTTAAGGACTCTACTTCATGAAATTAGGTTCGAAGTACAAACTCCCATAAGTTTGTACTATGACAACAAGTTAGCCATTAGTATTTCCCACAATCTTGTTCAACATGATCGGATAAAGCACATAGAAGTGGACCGACATTTTATCAGAGAAAAGATATTATGCGGACAGATTTGCATGTTGTTTGTCACTACGACACGACAATTAGTAGATGTACTGACCAAAGGTGTTACCAAGATGTAACTTCATGATATCATCAGCAAGTTGGGCATTATCGATATTCACCCTCCAACTTGAGGGGGAGTGTTGAAGTATCGTATGCGGTGGTGTTATGTAATAAGGATATTATACACCCATACCTTTGGTATACAACATGTACGATGTACAAATATATTATTAATTTAAATACCAACGTATAAGACAAGTAGACTCATACGGTTGACCCAATCATAATCTACTCTCTCTTCTTCTTCTTCTTACTTCTCCTTCTTTCTTCTCTTTCAAGCACACGGACACACAGATCCACGTCACAAACCACATCGACAAGTCTTGATTCCTTAAATTGGTATAAGCTTACGCATATTCTTTACGCCATTATTCTACATCAAATTGTCTTCAGCAGAAGCTACAGAAAACCCTCCAGCGTCTCTATTGTGTTTGACAAATTGTTGAGATATAATGTATTGTTTAGAGTCACATTGGTTGTATAAATGTATCGGTATGGTATACCACACCAAGGGTATACAAACTCTTTACATATATATATATATATATGTGTGTGTGTGTGTGTGTGTGTGTGTGTACTATTATGAATTTTCTCCAAAAACTCTATTATTTTCTCTTCCTTTCTCTTTTTTTCCTTATTTTTCTATATTTTGTGACTAATCTATTCTTCCAAGTTTCATCTTGGTATTAGAACCAAGAATCACAATCAAACAACAAATCTAAACCCAAGAATCACAATAGGAGTCGCCTGTACCACCGGGTGCTGCTGACGTTAGTAGGCTATACAACCGCCATAACCAGTGAGGTTAGAGTTTTGATAGATCTTGATATCCTTAGTTTTATGGTGATTTTTGCCAATTTTTTTGTGCCTCTTCATTTTTTTTATGCTTTTGTGGAGAGATCTTGAATAGTCCTGATTTGTGCAGATCTTGAACAGTCCTGATGAAAGGAATGGTCGTTTTTTTATGCGGAATCCATAGAGACAACTCTCATTTGATTCTGTTAAAGATTGATGGAGTTATTGCATTTTTGGCCAATTTGGGAAGTGACTTCGGGAACAGGTTTTGATCCATCTTTGGCTTGATTTTTTTGACATCAGATTGATTCCTTAAAAAGGAGTTGTTGTTTTTTTTGTGGGGAGCAAGTAGAAACAAACCCCACCTGATTTGGTTGTGATTTGCGGGAGATATATTAGATCTCGTGAAAACGAAAGTTTAACGTCCCTACTGGTCGACAGTTTTGGGTTCGTTTTTTGGGACTCAATTTCCAATTTTTATCAGTGTTGAAGATTTGAGATGAACCCTAAAAAGTTGCAAGGAATCTCTCATTGTGTATCAATCAACAAAGGTTTGTGTGACTTCTAGGATACAGTGTTACTGAATTCTATGTCCCCTCATGTACCAACACATCTGATCCAATTCAAATTCCATTGTGCATCTAACAACATTCAATATGTCAGAAATCATTTCTAGACAGCCATCTGGTGAGTCATATAGTTTATCTTGGGAGGAGATTGAAGTTTTTTGCCAACTCGTCTCTTAACTTGAGATTTTGAGATTTCTTCAACAACCCCTATATCATTATTTACATCTTCAAGCTTAGGTACATCTACATCAGCTTTATCAGCGTCTGTTTCTACATCTCAGAGTTCTTGGATCATTGATTCAGGAGCCTTTCATCACATGACCATTATGTCTTCCTTCTTTACGTTCTATCATGTTAATTCTAGAAAAGATAAGGTTCGTGTTGGTGATGATTCTTACTCATCTATAGCTGGTTATGGTGATATACCAGTCACTACTTCCTTATTACTGTTTTCTATTTTTCATATTCCTAATTTTACTTTAAATTTATTGTCCATTAGTCAACTTACCAAAAGTTTTAATTGCAACGTTACCGTTTTTCCCTTCCTATTGTTTGTTTTAGGACTTAGAGATTATGGGGCATGAGAAAGATGGTCTATATATTCTGGACTTAGATCCTCAGTATTCAGTTGCATCTATAGCAATAAAATGACATATCTCCCCTATTAGTACAAATGAGTTGTTCCAATGGCACTGACATCTTGGTCACCCATCTTTTTTTTTATTAAGAAAGATGTTTCCAAAATTCCAATCTTCTACAAATTTTCAATGTGAACCTCACCAATTGACAAAACATTGTCGTTCAATCTATCTATTGAGTGATAATAGAAGTTCATCGACATTTTCTATTGTTCATTTTGATGTTTGGGGTCTATCTTTGATTACCTCTTTATTTGGGTTTCAATACTTTGTTACTTTTGTAGATGATTATTTTCGAGTAACATGGGTCTTTTAATTAAAGAACAAAAGTGATGTGTATACTGCATTTAAATCATTTCATAATATGATTGGTACACAATTTGGTGCTAAAGTTTGTGTCCTAAGGTCTGATAATGGTGGAGAATATCTTTTTGGTTCCCTTTCTTCATATCTTGATGAGTTTGGAATTGTTCACTAGACTCGTATCCGGGTACTCTCGAATAGAATGGGGTAGCTGAAAGGAAGAACAAACATTTATTTGAAATAATTTGTGCCATTATGTTTACAATGAATGTACCTAAGACCTTTTGGTTTGACACGATTCAAACAGCTGCTTACTTTATGAATAGGATGCCCACCAGAGTTTTGTCATTTAAGTCCTCCTTGGAAGTTGGAACTTAGAAGTACTTTCTCTTGGAACCCCTTTGTTTCTTTTACCTCCAAAAACCTTTGGGTGCATTTGTTATCAAAAAATGATTGCACCAAATTAAACCCCAAAACACTTAAATGTGTTTTTTTAGGCTATGGTACCAATAAAAAAGGATACAAGTGTTTCGACCCACTTACCCGTAGAAAATATGTATCTTAGGATGTGACATTTTTTGAGTCTATTCTATTCTTTTCTTTAGGTAAGACTTCTCTTTAGGGGTAGAATTTAGGTGAAAAGTTGTCTTTCTCCATTCTACTTCCGGTTCCAGTTCCTTCATATAATTTTGATAATGGTGGTGTTAGTGAAAATGGGGAGATTGAACTTCAAGTGTACACTCGAAGAAAGAAACAGAGTAATAAGGATCAAAATTAGCAAGATAATCAAAATCAACAAAGTGATCAGAATTCTCATCACAAAGTAATAAGGATCAAAATCAATAAAGTGATCTAAATTCTCATATCACCATTTAGGAGTCTTCGTTGGATCCAGCTCCTAAAATAGGTAACATCCCTTCACATGAGTTAGTAGATGATTGACATTCCTATTGCTCTTAGAAAGGGTGTTAGATCATGCACTCAACATCTCATATCTAATTATGCTTTTTCTTCTTTTTTTCGAAGTTTTATTGTTTCATTGTCTTCAATCATTATCCCTCACAATGTACCTGAAGCCTTATCACAATCATAGTGGAGGGCTGCTAAGGAAGAGGAGATGAATGCCTTGGAAATGAATGACACATGGGAGCTAGTTGACCTATCACAAGGGAAGATGATTGTTGGGTGTAAGTGGGTGTTTACTGTGAAGCACAAGTCGGATGGTTCAGTTGATAGGTACAAGGCTCGTCTGATTGCTAAGGGATACACAGACCTTCGGCATTGACTACCAAGAGACCTTTGCTCTTATTGCTAAAATGAATTCAGTTTGAGTCTTAATCCCATTTGTTGTAAATCAGGGATGGTCTCTACACCAACTTGATGTAAAGAATGTTTTTTTACATGAAGATTTGGAAGAAGAAGCTTACATGAATCCACCACTTGGCTTCCGAGTACCAAGCGCAAAAAGAAAGGTATGTAACTTGAAGAAGACTCTTTACAAGCTAAAACAATCCCCAAGAGCTTGGTTTGAAAGGTTTAGGGCAGCATGATTAAGATTGGATATAAACAATGCTAGACAGATCATACTTTGTTTGTGAAGAGATGGGATCAGAAAATGATAGCACTTATTGTATATGTGGACAATATAGTAGTTATAGGTAATGATGAGGTGGAAGTAGTGCAACTTAAAAAAAGTTTATCCAGAGAGTTTGAAATCAAGGATCTCGGGTCACTTAAGTATTTTCTTGGAATTGAAGTTGCAAGGTCTAGACAAGGGATCTTTCTTTGTCAAAAGAAATATGTTTTGGACTTGCTAAAGGACTCAAGAATGATGGGTTGTAAACCATGTGCCACACCTATTGAGGTAAATCATAGACTCAAATAAGATGACAGTGAGAGGTTGATTGATGCTGGTACATATCAGAGACTCGTGGGGCGTCTAATTTATCTGTCTCAAACTGGATCAAACATAGCATATGTGGTCAGTGTGATTAGCCAGATTATGCATACTTCTACTGAGGCTCATTTGAAAGCAACATATAGAGTTGAAGTATTTGAAGGGCTGTCCTGGGAAAGGTATCTTGTTTAAGAAACATGATCATCACAAAGTGGCTGTAGCAGAATACACTGATATTGATTGGGCTGGTTCCTTGACACAGGAGGTTTACTTTAGGATATTACTCATTTGTTTGGGGTAATCTTTTCATATGACATAACAAAAAACAATCAGTGGTAGCTAGATCAAGTGCAAAAGCTGAATTTAGGTCTATGGTAAATGGAATATGTGAATTACTATGCCTGAAGATGTTATTTGCCAAACTTGGATTTCCAGTGAAAGGACCAATGAGTCTATTTTGTGATAACAAAGCTGCCATCAACATTGCACATGATCTAGTGCAACATGATCGGACCAAACATGTGGAGATTGATCGACATTTCATCAAGACTATATTAAGTCAGGTTGGTTGCATATGTATTCTCTTTGTTCATACAAACTATCAAATTGTAGATGTGTTTACCAAAGGTCTGAGTGGTGCTTAGTTTTTATACCTTGTAGATAAGCTGGGAATGATAGATACCTATTTACCAGCTTGAGGGAGAATGTTGAGATATAATGTATTAAGAGTACAGTGGCCACATTGGTCGTATCTCTCTCTCTCATATATATATATATATATATATATATATATATATATATATTAGTGTACTA
>JAOXJP010272765.1:0-20041 GCA_025762735.1 Platanus orientalis
TATAATATTTCGAAGCATTCTAGTGAAATTTCCATTAATCCTCATGACAAATAATCCATCAAAATCGATATTTTGAATCTTGGATAGGTTTAGAGTTCAAACCTACATCTTAAAATTAATTTTTTTTAAATTCATGGGCCGGGCTTAGGTTTAGAGTTCAAACCTACATCTTAAAATTAATTTTTTTTAAATTCATGGGCCGGCCCGAAGCCCGGCCCGAGGCCCGGTCAATTAATGAGGGTCGGGCCCAAACCCTGGCCCGAGCCCTCCCCTACGGGCCCAAGCCCCGGCCCAAGCCCGGTCTATAATTTGAGGGCCGGGCCTGGGCATACTATGGCCCAGCCTGAGCCAGGCCCGTGCCCACCCCTATTTGTCAGGATACATATTTCCAACAAACATGTAACCCAAAGCCTAGAACTGTTTAAGGACAGGGGAAAAAAGGGATAAAGACAGAGGAAATATTGCAAAGCTAAGAGTGAAAACCAAAAATGACACTCTGATCCAGTCTTGGCAAATAGGGGCAAAAAAGGGAGCAAATTAAGTCAGCACTTAAGGTGAAAACCATAAATGGCACCCTAAGTCAAGTTAAGTTAATCAAGTCATGAGCACACATCTTCAGAAATAATCTTCCAACAAAGCAAAAACAAAGACCTCAAACATAGGCATGTAATCTCATTCTCCTGAGGGAGGCACATCCAGTATCCAAAACTTACAAACCTTTCATATCTCAATCGGACTAGGCATGGAATCATAGCCTATGAAAACACGACCTTATGTACTCAAGACATATAATAGGTCATCCCCAATGTTCAAAGACCTTAAAGGGCTCATATTTTCAAAATCATTGGAAGATTTTTGCAAAATAAAATTTCAAACCTCTTTCAAAAGAAAATACAAAGTCTAGCAGATCTAGGCTTCAAGCTCAATTGTCAATTAATCAACACTGTCAACCATTGAATACATCATCCATTTCACTATCAAAGGCCTTCTCCACAGCTATCGATAACTCTGGGATCAAGGAGAAATTAAAAAAATTGAGATGAAGTATCATCTCCATCAAAGCACCATTCATGGCCCAACAAAGTGCCACTCATGACCCAGCAAAGCTAGAGATGATACATCATCTCCCAAAGAGAGTGGAGACGATGAGTCATCTCCCATCAATTGTGATTGGAGATGACCTGTCACCTCCTGAAGAAGAAAATTAAGATGAAGTATCATCTCCATCCAAATGCCATTCACGGCACAATAAATTGCCATTCACGACACAACAAATCGTCATTCACGGCCTAGCAAATCGCCATTCACGGCACAACAAATCGGCATTCGCGACACAATAAATTGCTATTTATGGCACAACAAATCACCATTCATGGCACAACAAATAGCCATTCATAGCCTAGAAAATCGCCATTCATGGCATAGTAAATTTCCATTCATGGCATAATAAATCGTCATTCACGACACAACAAATTGCCATTCATGGCATGACAAATCACCATTCACGTTACAATAAATTTCCATTCATGGCACAATAAATCTCAATTCACGGCACAACTAATCTTCATTCATGGCCAAACAAAGAAGGAGATGACTCGTCATCTCCTTGCACTGGAAAGAGTAGAGATGATGTCTCATCTCTCATCAATTGAAAAGATATGACTCATCATCTCTCATCAATTGAAAAGATATGACTCATCATCTCCCTATAATGAAAAAAGAAAGCAGAGATGACGCCTCATCTCTCATCAATTGAAAAGTGATGACTCATCATCTCCCTATAATGAAAAGCAGAGATGATGTCTCGTCTCCCATAAATTAAGATTAGAAATGGCACACCATTTGTGGACATCGGTGCCCACTTCGGCTCGCAGTGTCACCAACCCCCTTTACATGACGGTCGGACTTTGCTTGGAGTCGCCACCAACTCAGTGTTTAGCTGAAGGAGTTGGATGTCGGTTCTCCTCTTCGGGGAAGGGGGAAGTCTAGACCCGAAGGTCTAGGTTTTAACTTTTAACACTAGTCTACGTTCTTGAGATTGATGGTAAGTTGTTTAGTTGTATTTGGGGAAGGTGTTAGGCACCCCAAATACCCACCCTTTTAGGGCAGCTTCTCCCATTCATATAAGTTTTAGTTTATGCCAATATCCATGCATTGTGAATACTGAGTTGTGAGCTTTCTAGATTTTTCTTAGGCTTAACGCTTGATTTTATCTTTAACGCTTGAATTTAATTCAGGGTGAAAATCAGGCGTTGGATTTTGAAAAATCCATAAACTATCATTTATTTTGTCATATTCTAATTGTAGGAGACTCCTCATGGGTTAGGTCTAAAGAGGGATGATGGACCCCTCTAAATTATCCATTGGTTGCTTCTTTAGGGTTAGGTATTAATCTTAATAGAAAGGGGAAAAAAGAAAGAAGTTTGTTTTTTGTCTTACAGGCTTAACGCTTGTTTTTCATCTCAATGCCTAATTTTCCAATGCCTGAAATTTAATTCAGGGTGAAATTCAGGTGTTGGGGTAGCTGATCATATCAACATCTTTGTGTGGTCATTTGGGATGATTTAGTGGGTCCCAGTGTTGTAGGAACCATGGTTTGGGTTAAGGGATGTTTCCTAGGGTTGCAGCTTCAGGCCACATGGAGATATGATCCCCAAAGTAGGCCACTTGGTCATCTATTATAGGCCTAACACCTATTTTTTGGTTTGACGCCTAAATGTTCAATGCCTAAATTTAATTCAAGAGAAATTCAGGCGTTGGGTGCTGAAACCAACAACCAACTTAGGTTTTTAGGCCACAAAAGTGGGGCCTAAAGGGGTAGGTTTTCTCCTGGGTCCTTGCACTACACATAGGGCACACATACACTTAATTAAATTTTGGAAAACATTGTTTTTAACCCAGTCTTAATGCCTGAAATTCACTCCAATGCTTGAATTTCCATCTAACACCTGAAATTAAATTTAGGCATTAGGATAGAAATAAGGGCCCACAAAGGCGCACATGCACAAGACAAAACTTCAGAGGCTATAATTGTCATAGGACAGGGTTGGAGAAGAATCAGGGCTCCCTGATGTGGGTCATAGATCTCAACACCTAATTTTTTTCCTGACGCCTGTTTGTTCAACGCCTGATTTTTAATTCCCCAAAAATCAGCATTAGTTACTAGGAGAAAATCCAACAGTTGGATTTCTTTATTTTTAAGCCCTTAGAATTTTGAAAAAATTACAAAATTAAGCATGAACATGCACAACATATATAAGAATAACATATAAAAAGTTGAGCTTCAGATCATTCATACAAAATTCAAACAAAAAATCACAAATATTTCACTAAATTTGGTCTCAAAAGACCCTATTTTTGGTGTCTATTTGGAGGGCCATCTCGAGGCCTTCCATAGTTCCTAAAATCAAAAAATTAAATATAGTATCTAACATGTATATCTAGTCTAACATAGTAAAATTTGGGTTCAAGCAACCCTTTACAAAATTCACAAGAAAATCAGCATTAAAACAGGTTCAAAATGGAAGCAAGTAGAGGCTGTTGAGCCTCTATTGTGTAACTCGAATTGGAGCAGTGCTCTAACATGAATTGGATAGCATAAAAGCATATAAAATTGACATAAGATCATATAGGGGAGTAACTAGATCAGAGTTTAGGCTTATCTTGGGTCCAAGAGACATAGGGCTTGCCAAATTCTTCCCTTTTCTTCTTCTTCTTCCTCTTTTGCCCTAGGGTTTTTAGGGTTTATGTTTGCCAACACAGGGCTACACAAATTTGGGGCTATAAATAGTCCCAAATTGGTGCAATGGAGGGTGGGGATCAACCTTGGGGTTTGCTAGGTGGAGGGCTAGGATGTGGTTAGCTTAAAATGAGGTGGAAGGCTGAGAAATGAGGTGGAGGGCTGAGATGTGTCCAGCTAAAATGAGGTGGAGGGTGGAGATTGAATTGTGCTTGTTGGCATGGATTGATGAGGTGGAATGGGGGCATGGGAGATGCCATTGGATGGGCTCTCATTGGCTGCAATCTTCAAGGGGAGGGCATCAAGATGCCAATTGGGAAGTCTTAGAGGATACTCTAGGGATTTGAAAATCAATATTTGTATCCAAGGGTGGTGGACTAGGGTGCATGGCAAGAGAATCCAATCTAAGGTTTTCACAAGTTATCAAAGCATTAAATGCCATTAATGAGCTAAGTTGAAAAGTCTTAGCTCATTAATGATATTTATTGCTTTTAGGGTTTTTTGAGCCCTCTTGTCACCGCACACCTCACGAGCTATTGAGCTCAGAAGTTGGCCCAGTCAATGTTAATCTTGAGGTCGCAGATGCTTTGGTCGAGTTGGTCTGGTCAGAACCAAATTATGAAAAGGATAAGGGGTGAAATCAGGGTTTTTTTTACCTGAAAAACTCTCATATATATTCTGAAGGGGCAAGATGGTAAAATTGATTCAAAAATCACCTTGGGATAAATGATCCTGGGTCCAAGTGAGTCACAGCCTCTGACTATGTAGGATTACGGTACCTGAGCAGGAAATTAGGTCAAAAACCATTTTTTACGTGATTTAACAATATTGGATAGGGAATGCTGCTATTTTATCTATAACATGCTACCATGGTCTATATTTGGGGGATTTGAAGCTGAAGGAGTCTTGGAGCTACTGGAGTTGACAAATTGGCTGTCAGGTTTCTAGGCAGTTGCCTAGAGTTTTTCGAAGTAGGGTCGCTTGTAGAGATTGGATTTCTGTAGCTGCCTAAAGCTGGGTGTTATTGAGCTGTTGGACATTTTTTGAGCCAGGAGTTTTTAAAATGCTTTTTTGAGGACAAGGGTGAAACTGAGAAAATGGACCTGACTTTGCTGCATTTCTAGTATGGGAAACTTTTAAGGGCATTCTGCATGCCAAATATAAACGAAAAGTACTTTTCTTAGGTTTGGGTAGAAATGATGGCTTGGGCCACAGGTTTTCTGTAATTTTGTGTGAATCTGATAGTCTTGAAGCTCTGAATTTATAGTGGGGTGGCCACTGAATAACTGAATTTTTGATTTCAGATGAATTCCCAGGAGTCGGTTGAGCACCTGATTTATTACACTTTTTTAGGGTATGTGAGGAAATCTTAACAGATAAGTTTTGTAACAGTTCTTACTTCTTAGATATCTTTTGGAAGGCCTCACGATTCTAGAGAGATAGGCATCGACTGATCCTAATTTGGAGGTCTAGAGAATATTCTGGCTCTATAAAAGTGAAATATAGAAAAATAGCTTTTTAACCTCTTGAGGAAGATTTGAGATTTCACAGAGGCTCAAAATTTCAAAATCTCTTCTTAGACTTGGAGATTTGAAGCTAAGGCCAGGGCCGAGATATGGTGACTGACTGTTTTGGATTTAGAGATCGGATGAATCTATGAGAGCTTTTGTAAGGGTAATTTCTTAGTCAGGTTTGTCATAGATTGAGAAATTGGCTATTGTTGTTCTCAAGCAATGTCTGATCTGTGATGAGTTCCTTAGAGTAGGGAGACTTAAGGATGCATAGGATCTAAAATTACACTATTCAGACAACGGGAGAGGCTTTGGGGGTCCAAGGGTAAATGCTTTGAGGTAAAAATGGTAAAATGGTAATTTTTTGCCCACGGGTTCAAAAAAGTGAAAATGAGAATTCTCTACTGTTAATGCTTCATGATAAGAAGGCTTATGTAGGTAGGAGAAATTTAGTGATCTGGATGGTAGATAGTGGGTTCTGAGCTTTTGGAGGCAAAAAGGTAAAATGGTAATTTTTTCATCTGTGATGCTTTACTGAAGAAAGGCTTACAAGAGGTGGAAAACTTACTGATGACATGGATGAGGTTCTAAAATGTGGACCCTCAAAGTCTTGTTGATTCTTTTGTGAGAGATTAGGGTTTGTCCTGAAATGGTGCATTTTGAGCTGAAATAAGGTGCTTTGACTAGTTCATTTACGACTGGAGTATCTGGGGAGACCTCTTTGGGAATGTCTATCCTCATAGAGTCCAGATTTACTCTTCCTATGCCAAGGGTGCTTAGAGTCTTGATGCCTAAATGGTATTATGCTGTCCTTTTACTGTCACATGACCCGAGTCAAAATTTGGGTGCTGACAGATGCCCTTCTTTGGTATATGTGGCTTTGCCGCATATAACAAGGAAGGAAGTGCCCTAATTTTAACTTGGGAGAACCATGTTTTCTTCCTGCATGTAACTCATGGATATTGGATACGTTGTTTTTGAAATATAGATTAGTTTTGTCTTCAAAACAGTGATGGGCTGAATTTGTCCTTGATTTTGGATCAAGGTTTTGAAATGAGTTTACTTTTGAAATGTCTTCTTTGATTGAAAGTATACTCTCTCGGTGTTTTGTAAATTCCTTCATTATGACTTTTGAAAATGGGTATTCACCGATGGAGAAAACTTTCCTTGTTTTTGAAAACATAGACTATCCATGAATTATACGTAAGAAATTAACATTTTCTTTAGCTTCTTAGGTGTTACTGTTAGCATATGTGCTGCATTGGGAGACATGCATGTCATCGACATCGGGCGCAACTGCTTGAAAACATTGTGGAAAATCGATCCTGCAAAAAGTTATAAACACATGAATTATTTAGATGACTTATGCACTTGTATTTGCTTTTGGCTAGCTTATGTTTTAATTTATATGAGTTGTTTGAAATTTCTTACAAAATTTTTATGTTTGACATGCTTTGCATTTGCTGTGTTGAGTGATCATTAATTCATTTGTAAAGTTGATTGCTCAGACGTCTTTTTGTGACTGTCCTTGAGAGTTTTAATGGGACTCAATGAGGGACGTTAGTGAAGCTCTCCCTAGAAAAGCTAAGGAAAACATATGTAGTCATGATTGAACACTGCTTGGTTTTACATCAGTCATGGTACATATGTGCTAAATATCACTTCCGAAGACACGTGTGGCTTTACATCGGTTATGATATATAGCAGGATCGATCTACAACATTGCCCTCATCCTACTTAGGCATATATTGTATTGTATTTTACTGGACTCATGGAGAGATTTTTCAATCTTTCTCTAAAAAAGCTATGGGACCTTGGAAGGTCATTGCTATGCATCCATAAAGTGATGGCGTGATGGCTACATAGGCTATGGATTGATCTATGCCAATATTTTTATCCCACTTAAACGTTGCCAAGGTTGGGGGACATGCAAGGGAGAATTTATATGACTCTCCAAAAGTCGAGGTGGGATCCCATAGGACCGAGTGTTGTGCCTTGCCTAGGTGATAGCAACCCAGTCTTTGCTAAAGTAGGTATAACACAACGTTTGAGGGTGAATGCAACGCAATGCTTATGTCCTAATAAGCAAGCGTCACCGAGGTTAGTGCTAATAGGTCGGCCAATTGAACGGTGATCGTCAAAACTTACAGAGAAATGTTGTTGTGCTCTTTCCCGAGAAGCTATAGAAGGGTTTTTCTCACAAGTAACCCATGCTATGGAAGTAAAACTTAAGCTTGATAGTTGTTTAGACTATAGATATAAGAAACACTATGGCTAGAAGCTAGCATTTTATAGACTTGATGGATCGAAGTTTGGCATTGCTTGTTGTCCAATGCCAAGCAGTTGTCATGGGGTGGCTATTAGTAAATCATGAGGTAGATAAAGTACTAACTAAAGTGGCCGATGCAGGGTAAGCCATTCAAAAGTATAGACTGGGTTGTGCCAAAATTTGAACTAGAAGGGTAGCTTGGTTTGGACATGAAGAGAAATGTTATAAGCTCTTTCTAGAGAAGCAATGGAGGGTTTTTCTCATAAGTAACTCATTTGTTGTGAGGAGGATTCTTCAAGCATGATAGCAGTCCAGCTATGGCCTTACGAATTACACAGAATTTATGCATTAAATTGTGATGCGTACTTACATCTTTATAGATAGAAATCATAAGTGGGTCATACCTTACAATTTTCCCGACTTCAACATAGTGTAGGTAGAGGACCGGACAGGACTAGATATGTTGTTACGTTCTCTCCAGAAGCTGTGGGGGTTGTAATAACAAGGGACTCAATGCTATGTATTATGATAACTCCCTAATAGTATTAGTGCTAAGAAAATGCATAGACTATGACTTGAAATGTAGCATTCAGCTATGTCCAAATAACCAGAATGCTATACGGCAATTTGTTCATGGTTCAGGGCTTGTGGGAAACTTTTTGGGCTTGTTTCGATAGCCATGGGATCTCAAGAGACTGGTGATATGTATTCATTTTAACCGTTCAATCTGCAAACAGAGCTAGCATAATACATAGGCTATGAAGTGATGATGCCTACCTACACCCCAGACAAGCAGTTTATCTATGAATGCCTTTCTACATGAGGTATGTCAGGAGATTTTTAGGCTTACTTTGAAAGCCATGGAGATTCAAAGGAATCAATGCTATATATCTGTTTCAATCAATTTCCAAAGATGATTGTCATGGTATATAAGATATGGAACGATGCCATCATCTGTCTATACCCGGGTAGACAGTCTACTATGTCAATGGTTTCGACCATTTCTAGTGAGGCAAGACCTAGAGTCCTTCACTGAACCTATGGTGGCCTAAGCAGGGCATGTCAGGAATTTTTTAGGCTAATTCTGAAAACCATAAAGAACACAAAGGATCAATGCTACATACTTGTTTCAACCAATTTCCAAAGGCAGTTGTCATGATATATAGGCTATGGATCGATGTCAACACTTACCTATACCTAAAAGGCAATCTATCATGTTAATGGTTTTGGTCATTTCTAGTGAGGTAAGACCTAGAGTCCCTCATCGAACTTGCGGCGGCCTGAGAAAAGCATATCAGGAAGTTTTTGGGCTTAACTCCGAAAGCCATAGAGATCTCCTTAGATATCAGTGCTACATATTCATATTTTGTCATGTTACGTAGGCAATGGAATGATGATGGACATTTCCCTATGCCTGGTAGGCAATCTGTGATGCCAAAATTTGGCCTTTTCTATGAAAATGATTGATCCCTCATTTTTTATCAAACTTTGCCATATAGATGGACTTAGCTGGTGTGGTGACTTATCACTGAATTGTTTTGCCGGCAGAGCGGACTTCAGATTTCATGTGCTTGTTGATTCACGTTGGGAGATTTATTAGGTTTGCTTCAAAACTATAGGGATCCCTGAGGATCAACGTTACTCTAAAGGGACCTTTACCCAATTTCATTGTTGAGGGGCCAAGACCCAATTCTTTGCTGAGGGGCTGAGGCCCAAATTCCTTAATGGGCGGAGGCCCACATTTCTTTGCTGAGGGACCGAGGCCCAAATTCCTTAAAGGGTGGAGGCTCCAAATTTCTTAAGGGTAGAGGCCCACATTTCTTTGCTGAGGGGCCGAGGCCCAAATTCCTTGATGGGCAGAGGCCCTAAATTCCTTAAGGGGTAGAAGATCACATTTCTTTGTTAAGAAGCTAAGGCCCAAATTCCTTGATGGGCGGAGGCCCCAAATTCCTTAATGGGCAAAGGCCTACATTTCTTTGCTGAGAAGCTGAGGCCCAAATTCCTTAATGGGCGGAGGCCCCAAATTCTTTAAGGGGCAGAGACCCACATTTCTTTGCTGAGGAATCGAGGCCCAAATTCCTTGATGGGTGGAGGCCCCAAATTCCTTAAGGGGCAAAGGCCCACATTTCCTTGCTGAGGGGCCAAGGCCCAAATTCCTTGATGGGCAGAGGCCCTAAATTCCTTATGGGGCAGAGGCCCACATTTCTTTGTTGAGGGACTGAGACCTAAATTCCTTGATGAGTGGAGGCCCCAAATTCCTTAAAGAGCAGAGGCCTACATTTCTATGTTGAGGGGCTGAGACCCAAATTCTATAATGGGTGGAGGCCCTAAATTCTTTAAGGGGCAGAGGCCCACATTTCTTTGCTGAGGAGTGGAGGCCCCAAATTCTTTAATGGGCAGAGGTCCCAAATTCCTTAAAGAGCGGAGGCCTAAATTCCTTAAGGGGCAGAGACCCACATTTCTTTGATGAGGGGCCCAAGCCTAAATTCCTTGATGGGCAAAGGCCCTAAATTCCTTAAGGGGTGGATGCCCACATTTTCTTGCTGAGGGGTCGAGGCTCAAATTCCTTGATGGGCGAAGGCCCAAATTTCTTTGTTGAGGGGTTAAGGCTCAAATTCCTTGATGGGTGAAGGCTCAAATTCCTTAAGGGGGGAATGCCCATATTTCCTTATTAAGGGGACGAGGCCCAAATTCCTTGATGGGTGGAGGTATAGATTTCCTTTTCTTGGGGTCTATGCACTCATTTTCTATGTTTGGGGCCTTGGCCCAAATTTCATTTTCTTGGGACCTATGCCCCCAGATTCCTTGATGGGTGGAAACCCAAATTTCACTTACTTAGGGCCGAAGCCCAATCCATTGCTCAAGGGCCAAAGCCCAATCTATTGCTCAGGGACCTATGCCTAGTTTATTGCTTAGGGGTCAAGGCCCAGTTCATTGCTTAGGGGCTGGTGCCTAGTTCATTGCTTAGGGGACTGTGCCTAGTTTATTGCTTAAGGGTCGAGACCTAGTTCAATGCTTAGGGGCAGAGTCCTAGTTCATTGCTAAGGGGCCATGACCCAAATCTCACTACTTGTTATTTGATTTGAGGTGATATATCAATCTCCATTGATGGACGGTGACATATAGTTTCTGCTATTTGTTTAGGAGATAAGGTGTCATCTTCGGCTTTGCTTAGCCATGAATGGCCCTTTGCTGGGCCATGAATGGCATTTTTCTAGAGATGATGCTTCATCTCAATATGCTTTTTAGGGAGGTGACGGGTCATCTCCAATCATAATTGATGGGAGATGACACATCGTCTCCGTTGTTTTTTTGGAAGATGATGTATCATCTCCAGCTTTGCTTAGCTGTGAATGGCATTTTGTTAGAGTTGATGCTTTATCTCGATTTACTTTTAGTTGCTCCTTGATCCCAAAGTCATCGATTTCTATGTAGAAGACTTCCTTTGTGAGATGGACGACGCTTTCAATTATTAACAGTGCTAATTGATTGATGATTGAGCTTTGAAGACAAGATGAACTAGACTTTACATTTGCTTTTGAAAATTCATTTTGTAGAAAATCTTCTAGTGATTTTGAAAAGTTGGGCCCCTCAAGGTCTTTGAACATTAGGGATGACCTATTGTATTATACTTCAAGTGCATAGGGTCATGTTTTCATATACTATGATGTCATGCCTAGTTCAGGCGAGGTATGAAAATTTTGTAAGTTTAGGTACTGGACATGCCTCTCGTGGGAGAGCAGGGTTACATGCCTATGTTTAGGTCTTTGGTCTTGCTTTGTCCAAAGATGGTCTTTGGTGATGTGTACTCATGACTTGATTGATTGTATTTGACTTAGGATGTCATTTCTGGTTCTCATCCTAAGTGCTGACTTAATTTTGCTTCCTTTTTTGCTCCTGTTTGCCAGGACTAGGCAAAGTGCCATTTTCGATTTTCAGTCTGAGTTTTGCTTTATTTCTTTTTGTCTTTATCCCTTTTTTACCCCTATACTTAGACAAGTTTGGGATTTTTGGAAGGTGGTTAGACGAGGCAGATGCTCTTGTTCCAAAGTTGGTTGAATGCTTGACTTGTGTATTGCTGACTTTTGCTTAGAACTTCTTGAAGTGCTAAAGGGATTGAATAGTTGCTTTGCTGAATGAATGGTTTACTAATGATTTCAATGTCTGCCTTTGAGTGGGCAAGACTGAAGGGATTTGAAAAATATGAACATGAATGGCTTTTGATCAGAGGCTGATTATGAATTAAAAATCATGGCTCTCTACAAAATGCCCATTTCTTAAAGAAGATTATGGTTCTGTACAAGATTTCCATATTTTGAAGAAGATCATGGTTCTTTATAAATTCTCATGTATTGAAGGAAATCAAGGTTCTCTACAAAATCCTTGTATGTTTTTTGTAAGAAAATCATGGTTCTCTATAAGCTTTTTTGCTTTTCTTTTTCTTTTTGCTTTTTTTTTTTTTTTTGTTGAACCATCAATTATATTGCTTTGGATTTATAGAAATGAACATGATTTTTAGAGGCACAAAAGTAAATGGGTAGGAGAATGTTTCAGCAAAATGACTGTTCAAGGTCTTTTCATTTCAAGCTTTCTAGTACAAGTCAATTTTACAGTACTCAAGCAAAGAAGCTTTTGACTTAGTTCAAATTTACAAATCTGGGGAAATCTTCCCCGTTTATGTTTCCCAATAGTAGTGCCCCATCAGACAACTTTTGTTTGTCCTTGTGGTGCTTGCTCATGTAGGAGGACCTTCTTAAGAACTAAGTCTCCTTCCTTGACATCTCTGGGTCTTACCCATTTGTTGAATGTTGTTTTCATGCACCTCTGATAGGCTTGCTCATTGCTCATTGCTTGTAGTCTCTTTTCATCAATAAGGTTCAGCTGATCATGTCGAACCTATGCCCATGCTGACTCTGGAATCTTTACCTTGGCTAAGACTCAGAGGCTTGGAATTTCAACTTCAATTGGCAAGACTGCCTCCATGCCATAGACCAATGAATAAGGGGTTGCCCCGGTTGAAGTGCGGATTGAAATTCTGTAGGCCAAAGTGCATAAGACAACATTTCATGCCAGTTGGAGTGATTTGTAGTCATCTTCTATAAGATCTTCTTGAGATTCTTATTGGCTGCTTCTACTGCTTTGTTCATCTATGGTTTGTATGGAGAAGATCAATGTTGGTGAATCTTAAACTTCTTGCAGAGTAGTTCAAGATCCTTTCCCATAAAATTGGTTGCATTATTAGTAATGATTTTGCTGGGAACACCATATCTACAAATGATGTCTCTCTGTATGAATCTGGCTGTGTTCTTCATTATGACTGTTGCTAGAGATACGGCTTCAACCCATTTAGTGAAATAGTCAATAGCCACAATGATGTCCAGATGTCCATTGGCGGCCTTCTGAGGTATAGGTCCTACTACATCGATTCCCCACATAGAGAATGGCAAAGGAGTAGTTAGGTTGTGCAATTTAGAAGCTAGTGCTTTGATGATGTTGGCATAAGATTGGTAAGTGTGACACTTCTTTACATGTTGACAACAATATGTTTCCATAGTTAACCAATAGTAGCCCAATCGAAGGATCTTCTTGGCAAGCATGAGTTCATTCATGTGTGGGCCACATTCTTCTCTGTGGATATCTTCAATGATAGTGAAGGCTTCAACTTTATCTACACATTTGAGAAGGACATGATGAGGAGATTTCTTGTACAAGGTCCCACCATTCAAAATAAATTGAGTAGCTAATCTCTGTAGAGCACGTTGATCATTCTTGGAAACCACAAATGGGAGAGTCTGATCTTCCAGATAATTCTTTATGTTGAGGAACCATGGTTTCCTATTCAAATCAATAGTTACAATCTATAGACAATAGGCTGGCTCATTTCTCTATTCGATCTCAATTGGTGTCATCTCTGCCCCTTGGGGGATGTCAATCATGGAAGCTAATGTGGCCAAAGCATCTACAAAACTATTCTTTCTTCTGTCAATGTAGTCAAAAAGTCAGATATTCAAAGTTCTTAGAAAGGATCTATAGACATTCATGGTAGTCTAAGAACTTATCCTCTTGGATGAACCAATCTCCAATTGCTTGGAAGATGATAAGTGCTGAGTCTCCGTAGACTTTCAGTTCATCGATGTTAAGATCAATAGCTACTTTTAAACCGATGATGCAAGCTTCATACTTGGCTATATTGTTGGTGCATATAAAGTGTAGTCTTATGGCAACTGGGATGAGGGTGCCTGTAGGGGAAATGAGCATGACTCCAATACCACAACCTAGCTAATTAACAGCTCTGTCGAAGCACATCTTCCATTTGACTATCTTGCTCGATTCAACTTCAACACAAAGTATGTGTTCATCTGGGAAGTTAAATTTCAAGGATGAAGGTTCATCTACTAGTCCATTTGCTAAGAAATCAGCTATGGCTTGCCCCTTAATATATTTTTACAAGATATAGGTGATGTTGAATTCTGATAGCATCATGAGCGATCGGGTAGTTCTTCTTATAGTTGCTGGTTTCTCGAATAGATACTTGATGGGATTTATTCGAGAAATCATAAACACTTTGTATGAAAGGAAATAGTGCCAAAGCCTTTTATTGACATGGACTAGGGAGAGACAAGTCTTCTTAAGAGCTGTGTATCTGGTTTCGTAGTCAATGAAATTCTTGCTCAGATAATAAATGGCCTGTTCCTTCTTTCCTGTCTTGTCAAATTGTCCTAGCACACATCCCATGGAGCTATCATGTATAGTTAGATACAAAATCAATGGGTAGTCTGGCTTTGGAGAGATCAATACAGGTGGGCTTAGCAGATAATTCTTGATCTTATCAAAGGTAATCTGGTAGTCGTTGTTCCATTGGGTTGGAACATTCTTCCTCAATAGCTTGGATAAGGGCTCACAAATGGGAGTGAGCTGAGCAATGAAATGACTGATGTATTGGATATGGCCTAAGAAACTACATATATCCTTCTCCATACAAGGCGTAGGCATTCCAATAATTTCTTCGGCTTTTGAGGGATCAACTTCTCTACCTTTTTCACTGATGATGAAGCCTAACAATTTTCCATGGGAGGCTCTAAAGATGCACGTGTTCGGGTTCAGCTTCAATTTATATTTCCTGAGATGGGATTTAACAATCATGTCATCAACATAGACTTCCATCTCTTTGTTGATCATGTCATGGAAGACGGCAGTCATGGCCCGTTGGTATGTTGCCCCTACATTCTTGAGACCAAAGGGCATTGCTTTGTAATAGAATGTGCCATAAGGGGTCGTGAAAGCAGTCTTCTCTCAGTCTTCCACCAACATCTTGATCTAGTTGAAAACCTGAGAACTTGTCCATGAAGGACATCATCTCGTGTCCCACCATACTATGAATGAGTACATCAATGTGAGGTAGGGGAAGTCATCTTTGGTACTGACTTTGTTTAGGTTTATGTAATCTATGCACATTTAGACCTTGCCATCCTTCTTAGGTACAGGGATGTTGGCTAATCATTGGGGATATTAGACAAACAAAAGGAAGCCTGCGTCTAGTTATTTTTGAATTTCTTCTTTGAGGGCTAAGGACCACTCTGGTCATAAATGCCTAGGCTTTTGCTTGATAAGGTGAATATCTGGGTTAGTGGAAAGCTTATGGGTGACAAGGTCTATGTCCAGACCAAGCATGTCTACATGGGTCCATGCAAAGATGTCTATGTACTCTTAAAGTAGATTTAACAAGGCATGCCCCAAATCTGAAGTATTGGGGATCCTAATTTTTATAACTCTAGGCACGGCTTCTGACCCAAGATTGATCTCTTAGAGATCATCTACCAATGGAAGATTCCGGTTCTCTTGGTGCTCAAAGGCCTCGATCACTTATTTTGGCATTATTTCTTCATCATTCCATTCTTTTTATTCCTATTTTTGAAAGAAAATCTTTTAGTATTGGTTTATATGAAAAATGGTATTTAATACCCGATGAGCAACTGGACTTGGAATCAGACTCCAAGTTGCCTACATACTTGATGTTTAAGCTGATCATAAACTTAATAAAGTTTGTTCAGTCGGGATCAAGTTGCGCATAGTTCTGGTCTCGGGGTGGACCAAATATATATATATATATATATATTTTAAAAACAGCTAGGCCTAAAGTTGCTTCTCAAGTTGCCTACATACTTGACTTTTAGCATAAGTGCTTTTGAAAACATTGGTTTGTCAAGATCAAGTAGCATGTAGTTCTTTGACTACAAGGGTAAAGAAGGCAAAAAACATTTTTTTCAAAAGTGACTGGGCCTGAAGCTGTGTCTCATGTTGCCTATGTACCCCTTATAGGTGCATTGGTCAAATGCTTTGGTAATTCATGAGTTAGTAGGGATCAAGTCTACGTAGTTCTTATTACAAAAGGGTGAAAAGAAAAGACTAAAAGCTTTTGAAAAACATAAACATGGTAGAGAAGTCGGCTCTTCCTGGCCTCTTTCCTCAATCATTCAATCCATTACCTGGTCCTAGTCCTCTACTACAATGGAGTTGGCTAATCCGATCTACTCTACGGCTTTCGCAAGTACCCATGTCTCTGGCATGTTGACCTGGTCAAGGTCAAGCTCATCTAAGTCTAGATCTCCACTCGCAATAACTGATTGTAGCACTTCCATAACATTTCCTGGGAGAGAGAGTAGACTTAGGGGAGTCAGGTTGTCTTCCCTATGTTCTGAGGTGTTGGGGGTTGAACTTTCCCCGACCTTAGGGATGAATAGCTTAGAGCTGAGCAAATGGGTGTGAGGAGCAGCCTCGAGATGGTAGGTAGAGTGTTGATTGGTAGTTAGAGGGAGAATAATGATGAGTTTTGATGGTGTATGTTTTGTACTAAGCTTGGGTGGTACTGTTTCAGTTGGTAGTTCTGTTGGCAAGGTGGTACAAGTCTTAGATGATTCAGAAGCTAATACAAAATGTTGTGTGGTTTTGCGGCTGACTTTTTTCTTTTTATTCTTCTTGAATTGATGTTTGATTAAAGGTTTGAAGCCTAAGCCTACTTTGTGTGGCACTCTAATGGCTTTGATAGGGTTTTTTCTTCCTTGGGAATGTTTTCCTAGGCCTTTGTTATGATCGAACTTCATTTTGGACATCATATTGAACTTTGGTGAAAGTATTTTAGCCTTTATTTTCAACTATATTGCTTTTTTCTCTGTATGTACAACCTTAAACTGATACGAGGTGAAAGTGTTTGAGGCTTGCAAATTCCGAACTCCCAGTATTTTCTGTCCTATCATCATGATAACATCTGTATCTATTGGCATTGTAATGACCTCATCATTAATGATGAACTTCACTTTCTGATGGAGAGTGGATGGGACGACGCCTGCCTGATGGATCCATGGTCTTCCCAACAACATTGTGAAGGAGGATGGTATGCTCAGCACTTGAAATTGAACTTGGAACATTCTCCCTTCTATCATTAGGGGGATAAACAGTTCTCCTTGGCCACGACTAACTGAATTTTCGAAGGCCCTTATGTCACAGGGGTTAAATTTCACACAATCTGAGGGAACTCCTAATGTGTCTAAAGTATCCTTGATGCAGATGTTCAATGTTGACCCATTATCTACCAAAATGAGGGGAATACACACGTCTGAGTGGCGAGCTATGATGTAGATGGTTCCGTTGTATATGATGTCACCCCTGGGGATCTCATCCTCTGAAAATGTGATTACTTGTGACATTGATACTCTAGCCACCATGTTTTCTAACCTGTCCAATGTGATCGAGGCATCCATAAAGAACTTTCTTAATATACTTAGGAACCTTTCTCTGTACTACTCTGACATTAACAAGAGGCCTAAGATAGAGACTTGTGTTGGCATCTTGGATAATTGCTCGATTAAGAATAGGTGAGACTTCTGAATTGCTGCCTCAAAAATCTCATTTTCTCTCTTTTCCTCTGCCTCTCTAGTCTATTTTTATACCTCTATCTCAACTTCTTCTTCTATCATATTTTCTTTCTCTTTGCCCTCGGGATGCAGATAAGTGACCGACTTAGAAACTCTAACTAATCGGGTAATGAAGGAGGTGAGCTCTTCCAACTCTTCACTTGATAATTCTAGATCTTCCACTTCCTCGACTAAATAGCCCAAGGGTACTCAGTTCAGCAGAAATTGTATCCGGGTAGGTGGAGGAATGTTGATGACTTGGCAAGAGGATGAAAGGTTAGTGAGCTGGGCATATAGTGATGGTGGTGGGATGATATGAGGGGATGAGAATGGGTTATGAGTTGCTGAACCTTCCCCATACATGTTGATGTTAGGGGAAAGAACTATTACTGGGCTATCTCGGGCAATATCTCACATATGTGTGAGTTGGTGCTCGTATTCGGGAGGGGGAATAGGCTAAGGGAAGTGTCCATATAGGGTAGACACTTGGTTGGTGTCGGGCAAGAAGATGATTTTCTTGGGCTCTAAAATTTAAGTTATGTAGTTAGAGGGATAAAATTGGGTGCTAGTGAGACTGATCATGCTGACCCCTTTTGGTGGCTGGTGGTTAGGGAGTGGATTATGGATGATATTTGAGTTTAATGAAATATTGGTGGTTAAGAGGTTAAATGATACCTTACCCTCATCAATCAGGTCTTGAATGTCATGTTTCAGGCAGAAACACCTATCAAAAGTGTGCTCTGAGGTTTGATGGTATTCACAATGTTCCACTTGGTAGTAGTGGTAAGGCAGAGGGTAAGGTGGTGGTCTTGGATCAATCAACTGCAATAGCTTCTTCTTGATAAGATACTTCATGATGTATTTATAGGAATAGGGCAATGGGGTGAACTTTCTCTTTTTCTTTTCTTCTTCGGGCGCACCCAAGTATCTGGGTTGGTAGAACTGTTGTGTTTGAGAAGGAATGATATTCATGGCTGTAGGATAGTTCTGGGTGGGCTATGGCGGAAGCAGAACATGACCATTGTTCTGACTGGGCTAAGGAACTTCGATGGCCTAAATAAAATTTGTTTTTGGTTTGGTGATGGCTGCCTTCTTTGATGTTGTTCTGGTAGAACTTACCAGAGTAAGAGGGGTATATTGTACTAAACTTGCCTTGATGGCCAACTCTACCTTTGCAGCTTTGTCGACAACCTCGGCAAAGTTGCTTTGGGGTGCGGTCAAGAGCATCAGTTAGTAGATAGGACCCAACGTGCTCATGAAAGTTAATATTATGTCCTCTTCAGACATAGGGTGTTTCAGGTTGGAAGTTTTCAATCTTTATCTATAGGAAAAGTCCCTAATATTCTCTCCTAAGGTAGGTCTTATTCCTTTAATCTCTTCCCAGGTTGGTAGCATCTTCAGATTGAACCTATAATGGTTGAGGAATGACCATGTCAAGGCCCTCCATGTATGATATTGCTCTTCTCTTGGCTCTCTAGCCATTTTCCCACATTCTTTTCTAAGCTCTGGCCAAACATCTAGACCAGGATCCACTCATCATGTCCCCACTGGAACATAGCATTGTAATACATGCAGAGATGCATCCTAGGGTAAGTGGTACCATCATACTTCTCAACATTTAGCATTTGGAAGTTTGGTGGTAGCACACCTCTGGGGTGGATACAAAGATCCTCAAAATCCATGGATATGGGGAACTAACCCCCTTTCATTAGTTCTAAGTCTGCTACGAGTTTGGCTATTTGTGCACTAGTTTCATCCTTTGGAGGAGCAAGAGTCTCCTTCCCTTTTTTGCTTAATGTTGATGGTCTATACTATTCTTTCAAGTCAAAAGCGGCCTAGTCTTCTAGCAACATGTATGTGGTTGTGGCTCGGAGTGGAGTTGTCACATAGATGGGGCCTTGTGTGTATGTCTGGCCATGTGGTAGAGTCTGCTCAGCAGTATTGGGAGGTTGTGGTTCAGTTACTGTACTCTGGCCGTGAGGCCCTCCTTGCTTCATTAAATACGTGAACATCAACTTCTCAAACTCAGTGAGGGTAGGAATTCGAGATTGCTTACTAGTGCTAGGTTGGCTAAGGGGTGGTGGAGAGGTTTGGGGTGATAAAGAAGATTGACCAGCCTTGGGGGTAGATGTCCAACCATGCCGAGACATGAAGTCCCCCATTAATCTTTCCACTTCAGACTTGAACCCATCTGAGAGGGTATCTTCGGGACCGGTCCTACCAAGAGGTGGATTTCCCATGGATGCCTTTGGGAGGGTAAGAGGTGTAGTACTTGTTGTAGGAGGAGGTGTTGACTTGTTAGCTATAGCTTTGCTACGTTGTGCCTTCTTCTGCTTCTGCTATCGAGTCTATAGGGGAGCAATTGTAGCTTGCTTAACTGAGTTGGAAGAAAAGAAAAGTTTATTATTATTATTTTTCAAGGTTCATTCTTTGCACTCATTCATAATTATTAGCTAGATGCTTTATAAATACATATGTCATACAGGTGAATTCATGTCCTTTAACCACAAGATTTTTTTTGGAAACAAAACTTTCTACAATATATATATATATATCTATATATATATATATATATATATATATATCATAAATGGTTACAAAAGGAGGGGGT